>APFE030085349.1:180282-218465 GCA_000404065.3 Pinus taeda
TTGATAGGGATGTCTATTTCTTCAGATCTTAGATTCCATATTGCAGAACTTGATACTCCTGATGAAGCATTGAAACAGATTACTAAAGTTTTTGGAATCAAAAATGAACTTAGAGCCCATTAACTTGAAAATGAGTTGCTTACATTGGACCCCAATAATTTTTCTTGCATTGAAGATTTTTTGTCCAAATTCAAGACCCTTAGATTTCTCTTGGAAGGTGTTAAGGTTAAGAAAGAAGATAGTAACCTTATATATTCCATTTTTACTAAATTGGAACCAGCCTACTCTGTGTTTGTTTCCACCTTCCATTCTACAAGAGAAGTCTTCATTTCTCAAGGACAAGACTACAAGTCTCCTTCCTTTGATTCTTTTTGTGATTCTTTAATAAGAGAACAAGAAAAACTCTTACACCTTGGTCTTCTTAATCTTGGAAACTCTTCTAAGAAAGCGTTAACTGCTGAGCAGCAACCAAATTCAAAGAATCCTAAGAAGTCGTATCCTAAAAGGAATAGTCCTAAACCAAACAAGGGTCCTAAGCAATTTCAGCCTCAAAATGAAAAATCATTTCACCAAAATGATAAGGCAAATAAAAATAAAGGGAAGAAGACTGATAGACATTGCCACTTTTGTAATCGAAATGGCCACTTAGAATCTAAATGCTTTAAGAAGATGGAAGCCTTGGAAGCAGCAATGAAGAAGCATAACATCCATTTGGAGCACTCTTCAAATTCATCTTTATGAATGGCATTTTCTGCAGGTGGTTGTCAAGCATTTCGGTCTGGCTATGCACTAAATGTATCTTCCTCTTTTCATTCTCATGAGTGGCTCATTAATTCTGGAGCTTCTTATCACATGGCCAAAAACAAAGCCATGTTTTCTTCTTTAAATGATTGTAACACCAAAAATATATATGTTGGTGATAATAGATTTCTTAGTGTTGTAGGGACTGGAACTGTTCATCTAGACAATGGTCAATTTAATGATGTATTATGTGTTACAAGTTTATCTTGTAACCTTCTATCTGTATATTAGATAACTCATTCAGGTGAAGGTAAAATCATTGAATTTTCACCTCATGATGTTGTAATTAAGGACCTAAGAGATCCTAGACAGATTTTAGCTACTGGCATTGTTGATGATTCTACAAGGTTATATAAGTTTAACAACTTTGGGTCATCAAATTTTCCCTCAGTATTTGTTGCCCATAATGATGAAGTGAGCAAACTTTGGCATGAGCAATTTAGTCACTTAAACTATTGCTCCCTTCATAATCTATGTAAAGAAAATATGGTGAAAGGTCTTCTAATGGTATCTTGTAGAGCTGTTGTTTGTTCCAGATGTGTACTCAAAAAACATCAAACAGATAGTTTTGAAAAGCATGCCTCAGCCCCTTTACAGCTTGTGCATAGTGATTTTTGTGGTCCACTTTCAGTTGTTTCATTCTCTGGCTACAAGTATTTCTTAACTTTCATTGATGATTTCTACAGACGCACTTGGGTATACTTCTTAAAACTCAATAGTGAAGTGTTTAACATGTTCCTGCCCTTTAAGGCCTTTGTTGAAAAACAATATGGACATAAAATTCTTAAGCTAAGATCTGATAATGGCAGAGAATATGTTAACAACAAATTCATCAACATTTTCACTGAGAATGGAATTCAAATGTAACATATTGTTCCATATACTCCACAACAAAATGGTGTAGCTGAAGGGAAGAATCACACCTCAAAGGAAATGGATAATTGTATGCTTCAATCTAAAGGACTTAGTCTTAATTTTTGGGCATAAGCAATTAACTGTGCAAATTACATAGTAATCACACTCCTTCTAAGGTTTTAAAGAATATCACTCCAGAAGAAGCTTGGAGCTCAATTAAACCAAATGTAAGTCACTTTTGTGTTTTTGGAAGTGAACCATGGGCCCATATTCCAGATGAGAAACATAAAGCTTTAGAACCTAAGAGTGAAAAATGTATTTTTGTTGCATATTCTGAAGATGTCAAAGGATATAGACTTATTACACTTAAGTCCAAAAATGTTATCATTAGAAGATATGTAAAGTTTGCTGAAAATATCTTGGCCTACAAGCCTAATTCGGTGGATGTGCCACCTTTCTCTATCCCTTCTACTTCTGAAAATATTTCTTCTTCAGATGATGACAGCAAGGATGAAAATCCTCCCCCACCTTCTCAGGATCCTCCTTTGGCTCCTCAACTTCCAAAACGGGTTTGTGCTACTCGGGATGCAACAGGTGCTCTTGCCAATGATCCTACAGATCAGTGACGTACACGTTCTCAGTTCGATAGAGCCTCTTCTTTACTGGCTCAAGCTTCAACAAATTATGATCCTGACACCTTTGCAAAAGCTTCAGGCCATCCAGATTAGGATGCAGATATGAATGAATAATATCGTTCATTATTGGCAAATGATACATGGGATCTTTTTGTTGTACCAAAGGGAAGAAAACTTGTTAGATGCAAATGGGTTTACAGAACCAAGTATGGACCAGATGGAAAAGTTGATAAACATAAAGCTCTTCTTGTTGCTAAGGGTTTTTCACAAGTAGAAGGCATTGAATATACTGAAACCTTCTCCCCTGCTTCCAAAATCAACTCTATCTACCTTGTTCTTTCCCTTGCTACCTCTTTCAAATAGGAAGTCCATCAGATGGATGTTAAATCAGCCTTCTTGCATGGGGACTAGCATGAAGAAATCTATATGGAACAACCTGCTAGCTTTATACAAACAAACTCCAGTCTTGTATGTTGGCTTAAGAAATCCCTTTATCATCTCAAGCAAGCCCCTTGGGCTTGCTATGCCAAAATAGATAGCTTTCTTTTAGAAACTAGCTTTTCTAGGTGTCATTCTGACAATATTATATACACCAAGAAATTGGGAAAGTCTCTTATCATTCTTGTTCTTTATGTTGATGATCTTATGCTTATTGGTAGTGATCCCAATCTTATAAACCATGTGAAGTCCAGCCTTAAAAAGAAGTTTGAAATGACAGACTTAGGACACTTGCATTATTTTCTTGGTCTTCAAGTTTTGCAATCCAAGGAAGGTATTTCCCTTTCCCCATCCAAGTATTCCTGTGATATTATACACCATTTTCACATGGAAAATTGTAAGCCAGCCCCTTCTCCCTTTCATTCTAGAGCTAAAATTTCAGTCACTTGTACTTCCCCTGAATTTCATGCTACGAGTGAACTTGTAGGAAAAAATTTGTATCTGACCCATACTTGTCCTAACCTTTCCTTTGTTGTTGGCATTATTACTCGGTTTATTAAAAACCCACATGAAAATCATTGGAAAGTAGCTAAAATAATACTTCGTTATGTTCGAGGTACACTTCAGTTTGGGATTCATTACAGTGTAGAAGCATCTCCTATATTGGTTGGTTTCAGTCATTTCGATTGGGTTGATGACCCTCATGATCGGAAGTCTACTGTAGGTTATGTGTCCACTCTTGGTTTAGGACCTATTACATGGACTTGCAAGAAACAAAGTTCCATTTCTCTTTCTTCCGCAGAAGAAAAGTATCGTGGTGTTGTAGAAGCTAGTAAGGAAGCCTTGTGGCTTCATCAGATCCTATCAGAGTTTGGCTTTCAGCAGCAGCATCTGACTACACTTTGGTGTGATAATCAAAGTGCCATTCAACTTTGCAAAGGTCCAATCCAACATCAGCACAGTAAACACATTGAACTGCACATGTACTTCATCAGAAAGCTCATTCATGACCATTTTCTTGAAGTGCAATATTGTTCAACATTTGATCAACATGTAGACATTTTTACAAAGGCTCTCACAAAGGCAAAGTTTACTAAACTTCGATTTATGGTTGGAATTTAGGAAGTTTTCACCAAGGGGGGATAGCCTCTAATGCCTCCTTCCTTATCCTATTGTGTCATATTTGTACATCCTTCAATCCTATCCCAAGTTGTTCTTAAGGGTGGATGTTAGGATATTCCAACACATAGGAAATAGAGTATAACTTGGTCTAGTGTAGAGTTAGGTAAAGTGTGTTTCTTTACTATGTACATTTGTAACTTACAATCCGACAGTCATGATATGTTCTAGACATAAAGTGATTCTACGGTTCAATCTCTCCTCGGTATTACCGACACTTGATCTGTGGCTTAACACTCGATTGGTCCATGATCTTCATTTAAAGAGCATGAATGGTCATTCGTAGGGTAACCGTTCATGAGAGAAGCTTATGTAAATTTTCATTCTTTTATTAATAAATTTCCTGAAGTGGCCACGTTGGCTCAGGCCGTGGAATGTTTCACTCTTTGAGGGTTTTAACCAGGTCAAGAATATTGGTGTATTGATCTATGATCTGTTTGTGAATGGTGTCCTTTGGTGTTTTGTCTCAGGAACTTACCCTGTAAATTCCTACAAGGTGATATGTTTATTTCAAATGGAAATTCTACAAAGAATTTTACATTATACCCCCCCTGCAAGAAAACCAATAGATACAAAAACTGAAGAATGGATAGAAGATGGAGAAGATATACAACCTATTTTTGTCACTGAACAAGTTAAAGAGGAAGACCAAATTTTGAGTTTACTAGAAAAATAATGAATCTTCCTCACATTATGAGCACAGTCAAAATGAATATATCTCATCTAAACAAGTATCATTGTTTTCCATGGAAAAATTTTGGAATTCCTCGATAGAAATATTTCCAGGAAAAACCTTGAAGGTCAATGAAAACTTGGAAGACATTCAAAAGAAACATTTGGTAGAAATTTTATAGAAACATTATTCTGCTTTTGCATGGGAATACACTAACATAAGAGGGATTGATCCAAAAAATTGCATACAACATATCTACATTGAACAAAATGCAAGACCAATTAGACAACTTCAGCAAAAAATGAACCCAAATCTAAAAGAAATTGTCAAAGAAGAATTGCAGACATTATTAAATGTAAATTTCATCCATCCAATATCTAATAGTCAGTGGGTTTCACCCCTAGTAATCATCCCTAAGAAGAATGGAAAATGGAGAGTATGCATCGATTACAGGGAATTAAACAAAGCAACATTAAACGACCACTTTCCACTACCTTTCATAGACCAGGTCTTGGGTACATTAGCAGGAAAAAAATGTTTTTCCTTCTTAGACGGGTTTAGTGGATATAAGCAGATTCAGGTAGCCCCTAAAGGTCAAGAAAAAACCATGTTCACTTGTCCATGGGGAACTTATGCTTATCGGGTACTTCCCTTTAGTTTATGTAATGCTCCAACAATATTCCAAAGAGTAGTCCTCGGTATTTTCTCTAACCTTATCCACGATTGTGTGGAAGTGTACATGGATGATTTCACAGTCGATGGAGATTCTTTCAATGAAGCACTAGGAAATTTAGAAAAAGTCTTAATAATATGTCAAGAAACAAATCTCTCATTAAGTCACAAAAAATGTTTCATGATTTTTAATGAGGGAATTGTTTTAGATCACCATATTTCCGGAGTTGTAATTAAGGTAGACTCATCTAAGGTGGAAGTCATTTCTAATTTATCAGTGCCAAGTTGTCAAAAGGATGTTAGAAGTTTTTCGGTTTTACTTGATACTATAGAATATTTATAGAAAAACTCACAAAAATTGCATCCCCGCTCTTTAAATTACTCACCAGACACTGTGGATTCAGTTGGGATTCCAAATGTCAAGTTGCCTTTGAAACCTTGAAAAAGAGAATTTCTGAAGCACCCATCTTAAAGGGACCTAACTAGAAATTTCCTTTCCATATCTCAACAGATGCTTCAAATTCAGCCTTATGAGTTGTTTTAGGACAAAAAGATCTCACTCTTTATGCCATTTATTATACTAGTAAAAATTTAACTCCTGCAAACTTAAATTATACTGTAACCGAAAAGGAGTTCTTAGTTGTAATTCATGCCATTAATAAATTCAGACATTATATAACTGGCTATGAAACTTTTGTCCACATAGACCATTCTGCCATTAGATACCTAATGAATAAACCAATCACTAATGGAAGAATAACTAGATGGCTCCTACTTTTACAAGAATTCAACATAACCATTCTATATAGGCCAGGAAAAACAGAAGAAAATTGTCGATTTTCTATCTATAATACAAAATGAAAACAATGATTAACCCGTAGAAGATAAATTTCCTGATGAATATCTTTTTGCAGTATCTACTAAATCACCTTGGTATGTAGATATTGCTAACTATTTTTCCACAGGAAAAATGCCATTTCATTTATCTCCTAGAGAAAAAATAATAGTCCACAATAGCACAACCTATTCATGGATAAATGACGAATTATAAAAGACACGACCATACCTCATCATCAGAAGATGTGTTCAGGAGGATGAAATATTGAAGATACTAAAAGCTTGTCATGATGAGCCATGTGGAGGACATTTTTTTGATAGGAGATCTTCTTACAAAATCTTGCTTTTAGGATATTATTGGCCTTCCATTTTCAGGGACACAAAGGAATATGTTAAAAGACGTGAAAGTTGTTAGAGAATGGGAAAACCTACTATTTCAAATGAAATGCCACTACAACCATAGGTACTTATCAAACCATTTGAAAAATGGGCACTGGAATTTGTTGGACCAATTCGCCCACCTTCAAAGCAAAAAAAGTATATTCTGGTATGTACTGATTATGTCACTAAATGAGTAAAAGCTAAAGCACTTCCTTTTGCTACTGAAAATACTGTAGTTTCATTTCTTTTTGAGGATATTTTTACTTGTTTTGGTGTCCCAAGAGAAATTGTAAGAGATCAAGGGACACAATTCACATCCAAACTAGTGCAGAAGCTTGCAGACCAATACAAGATAAAACATCAGAAATCAACTCCATACCATCCACAAGATAATGGACAAGTTGAGTCCAAAAATAAGGTGATTGAGGCTATCCTTACAAATATTGTACATCTACACAGGAAAGACTAGGTGGAAAAGCTTCCAGAAGCCTTATGGGCCTACAGAACTACATAGAGGAATACCACAGGGCATACTCCCTATGAACGTGTTTATGGGAAGCAAGTCTTACTTCCAATAGAGTTCCAGATCCAAACCTAGATAGCAGTCCAGTTAGATCTTGACTTGTCAGAAGCCCAAAAGCAAAGGATGACACAATTAAATGAGCTCGATGAAATTAGACAAGAGGCTTTTCAGAGAACCAGCGTAGTGCAACAATAGAGGTCAAGATGGCATGATAAATACACTAAAGAAAGGAAGTTTCATTTGGGACATTGGGAATTTCTATTTGATTAAAAATTCAAAATTTTTCAAGGGAAATTCCAAACCCATTGGTTTGGACCTTATGAAGTTGAGAATGTCTTTGACAATGGTGCAATTAGAATCAGGACTCTTAACAAAGAGAAAACTACTCTATTAGTAAATTGACATCGACTCAAGCTTTACTAGAAACCATTAACAAAAGTGGAATTTGTTAAAATGTTTCAAGATAATTTAGAACTAAAGATGGTCAAGAAGAATTCTTCTTCTTTTCCACCTTATAAATTTTCATTCAGTTTGTTCTTCAAATAAAAATAAAATAAAATAAAAATTATAATATAATAAATTATATGTCTATATAAACATATATATATAATGTATATATATAATATATTATATAATATATATATATCTAGAGAGAGAGAGAGAGAGAGAGAGAGATAGATAGATAGATAGATAGATAATTTCGTATAAACATGAAAACCAATTTGTTGGCACTTCAAAATTTCTTTTCAAAAGGAAGAAAAACAACAAAGTTCATCTACTAAAGCCTTCCTTCTCTTAAGCTGCAGAATTGACAAGTTTCCGCAGCTTGGACAAGTTTCTGCAGCTAAACAAGTTTCTGCAACCTAATAATTTTGAAGTCTACAAGGATGCTTGGTGATCTGGATTAAAGGATAATTGACAGCAAGGTACCTATAGGAGATCAAAAGACAACAGGTAAGGTTAGCAAAAGAGGATCAAAGGCATGTGCGTCTTTAATTTAACAATAGGGAAGGCTATATAGCATATATGACAAAGAATATATAGTTTTAAAGTGCAAACATTATAACCTAAGGGTAATGGCCGCCTAACAAAATATCATATGCCACCACTTTAAAAGTCATGTCATGACCTTATGCCAAATCGGCCAAAGTAATGACCAAATCATAAGTTTGAATGTGCCTAATGGTCAGATTCATCCCTATAATCCTTATGATAATCCATTCGTTCTTCCCTATTCTTACACTCCTCTGAACTTTCACAGCCGCTCCATATTTCCGCCAGCTAGCAAACCCTACTAGCCCCATTTTTCTATCAAGGTAGCCAATCTTTGAGGCAAAGCATCCTTTAGAATGGTGATAATTGTTTGAACTGAGCTAGCAATGAAGCAATTCCTAGAGGGGTACCCAAAAACTAGGGAACTACTACAAAGGAGACAATGGATGCAGTTCATTGAAAATTTTAACGGCTTCCACCAGGAAGTAACCAAGACATTTTCGCACTCATTCAATGGAATTGAAGTAGAAATTGGGGACATTAATCTCATAGTAACAGATTCTATTATCCCTGAGGCTACCGAGCTACCAAGAAATGGGGAAAAAAGGTTTAAAAACAGAGGGATTGATAGCGAGGACTGGAAGGTCTTCCTCAAGAATCCGAACATGGACACTACAGTCTACAAGAAAGGTATTCATAGCACTACTCTTAAAAACAAATGGAGAAACTTATTACTTGTGCTACAAAAGTTTATCACTTGTGAGGGTAGGTTTGGGTAGATGTATTTTTATCATGTTAGGATGATGATGCACTTCCTTGAGGATCATCAGATGAAGCTCCCTTATTTCCTCATAAATAGCCTCAAGAAAATGTCTACAAATGTTCAGAAGAAAATTCAATGCATATAAAACACCATGTATCATCATGGCCTGGTAAAAATATTGGTCGAATTTCACACAGGGGCTTCAGTAGGAAAGCAATACCATACCACATGCATTCATATTGGGGGATATATATTGAGGAAAAAATGACATAATATATTGAGCATATAATAGCGGATAAGGGGTTTATTTATTGGTAGGTATAAAAATGGAGCTCAAAGTTAATGAAAAAATATAAAGGGGTGTAAAAAATGTGAATGAAAAAAATGGATACATACAATATATACTAAGAGTAGGGGTTTTTTTAAATTGGGAAGGTGTATTGGGTTCATATTGGTAGTGGGTTAAATAATGTGATTTTCAGAGGTATTTTACAATATGTAGTCAAATTAAGGGTATTTTTTAGTATTCTATGAACGTACATGCTATGTCAGAGGCTCATTGAGTGAAACCCCTGTGGAATTTCATCTCCAAGTATAGGGGATAACTGGGAGTGTTTCCTAGTAAGGAACCACTGAAGAAAAATCGCTAGAAAAAGCAAGTAGCAACAGGGCTCTTAGAGGGAGGAAGAGAACTATAGAAATGATAAAGAAACAGGCACCTCAAACTTAGACAGAAGTAACAGAAGAAGAGCTTCCTATAGCAAAGATTTTGTAGAGAATGAAGAGGGGAAACCCTAGAAGAAAGAAAGCGAGCCCGGGTAAAGAAGAATTCTCACAAACTAAGACCTCTCCTCTAGAAGAAAAATCAGAGAATGAAAGAAGGAATATGCATAAAATACAAACTGTGGGTTGACGAGGAGCACGAGGTTGAGCACGATTCCACAAACAACCTCAAAAACTATAAAATACATTAATATTGAGGAAAATGAGCCAAATGAAAAGGAGCCAACTGAAGATGAGCCAACAAAGAATACTCCAAAAGAGATTGTGTTAGGTTCCTATACAAATAGTTGTCATCTCTCATGATTAACTGTGGCAATACCAAATATGATCACCCTTTCCATGCTGCAAAGGTTCCATATTATCAACAATCAAGATTCTGATAAAGAGAAAAGAAAGAAAGTTCCAAGGGAAGACCTAGAAAGTGTCTTCATGACACATGCAAACAAGGAAGTGCAATTACTGATTTTCTTACAGTTGATGAATAGCCAGACAGTGCAACCTTGGCTAGTTCATGTTTAAATTTCTTTTTTTAGATTAGAGAATAAGATCTACTCAAACAGTTCAAGCTTGGCAAATCACTAGATTAGATAGAGAAATAAAGGGCCCAACTGCTTAATCTGAGCCCTTGGTTGAAATAAGGATAGTTTTAGATAGGAGGGCAGTCAAAAGAAAAGAAGGAAAAGTAGGGTTTGCTAGCTCAAATGCACCCAATCAAAGGAAGAAAAAATGTTAGGTGTATTAGGCTGAGTAGGTAGTTTGAGGTTGCAGAAGCAAGTTTGTGATCACATTTTGTCTTGTCAAGAAAAACTCATCTCATCAATGACACAAGTACCATGGCAGTTGTATGGTTGTACAACAGTGGAAGCATGACTAACTTCCCCTTTCATTCCCCCAGAAATTATCACTAACATCCCCTTAGGAACATTGGAATCTGCTCAATGGTCCCAGTTCATTTCATCTCATAAGAGTTACTAAGTGAAACTTTGTGTTCACTTGATCATAACAAGCCACATTTCTCGTGTAAACATAATCATCCCATTTCCCTTTCATTTCCTAAAAAAATCTAGGTTTTGCCTCATAAACTTAGAATTTTCCTATCATTTGTCATATTAACACCCTGATTTTATTATATATCTCCTTTATCATTTCCTCACCCCTATTTTATAAAAAACTATATAAAAAACCCAAAAAATACCTAAATATCCCTACCCCTGGCAACTATAGCCATATAACACAAGTTCAGGAAATATTAAGTCTATTTGGGACATTATATTAACCCTTCCGCGTTCATAAAACCTTGGGGTTTATTTAACGCCAAGTTAAATAAACAACCATGCTAACCCTCCCTCCTAAACCATACTATAACCCCATGCACATATATGTAATGGGATTAGTCTAACATTTGGTTGGACTAATAACCATAGCCGCCTGTTTTACCACATAAATCAACCCATAACCCAAAGTTTAAACCCCGACGAAACATTGTTAAACGTTTAAATAATGCACGGGAACCTTTCATAAACCTTCGACACCTTACCCTCCCATCCACCGTCGGATCGCTTCCCCCAGATCTGACAGTCCTTATCAATATCGAATGCCCCCTGACGACGGGATGTTAGTACCTGATGGTCGATGGTTTTACCGTCATACATAGGGACACCTGACACGTTTTGATTGCATCAAGCTGCCTCTGACATATACTGACCCTGTACCAAAGGCGGTCTGAAGGAAACCGCTTACCACCCTATGTCCTTCTGGCCACGTCACTGTCTCATCAGCATTACGTCATCACCCACCACTATTTCTCCTATGGCCGTGTCTGCCATGTCACCCTCCTCGTCAGCAACCACATCACCATACATGTCAGCTACCAAGTCATCCTCTGTACCCGCTACATGATAAACAAACGTCAAGATGACGTCATCATTAAAAAGCGCCAAAAGTGCTAAAATGCCCAAAGTTCATTAAAAGTCGTGAAAACAACTATTTTTGTTTATTTTCTATTATTGCGCCTACGAAGAACGTGCATGCTATTTTATGACCAATCCACCTCTGGAAGTTGCATAGTCCATCAACCTACAAATGCGCTCTATAGCTCGAGTCACCCTTGCTAACTATCCTCCACACCATAAAAGCAGGTATTTACCCATTTTTCGCCTGAAAACCCTGTTTTTTTCCAAAATTCGTTGTTGAAATTGCCTAAAGATCTATAATTGAAATCCAAAAGTGCTCCTGCCTATCATTCACCACCTTGTATGCACTATGTGAGATATTGATTCAAAGCAAACCTCCGAGCGATGCCCTCATCTACAAATAGGCCCTTAAACCATATTTCGAGCCCGTTTCCGCCGGCAGAGTCCCCAAACTGCCCATGCATTAAGATAATTTATAAAAAAAATCCTCTGCAAAGACCACCATTTCCTCTGCATTATGCTCACAGAGCTTGCAATCTAGCAGATTCATGAAAAGACACCGCTAGACTCTGCAACATTTTTTTTTAACCATAAAATTTTACACAGTGAGGTCAGTTCTAGATAAAACTCAGTCTCCAATATCCTGACAAAAGCCTTAGAGCCAGAGTCCTATTTTCTGTTACTGTATAAGCCTATATTAAAACCAAAACACAAACAGTTAAATTATGGAGGCTCCAGTGGCTCTCAACATTGCCCCTTTGAATGCGCCACACATGGATTTAGAATGGTTACCTCTGGCAGACAGGGACTTCCAAATCAAGGATATGATGGGCCTCAAGTCTCACCTCAAAACTGTGTGTCAATTCAAAAGCAATCACAGAAATAACATTGATATCCTGAGAATCTGGGAATCTAGTATGCCCATCTACTACCTACCATCAGTCAATGTGATTCCTAGCTTCATTCATCTGTGCCATGCAAACTATGACCCCACACAGAGAGCAATCCTCACTCCAGATGGGTCTGTATTGTTCTACATGACTCCTCAATCCATAAATGAAATGCTGAACTTTGAGCCACCTCAGCCTCTGGTTCCTCTTACAATGAAACTCCTGCTTAACAAGGGTGCAAAGCTCTCTAGTTTAGAAATATCAAGGGTAGGTCAGTTGTTCATGCAGCCACAATGCCAAGACAATCATCCTCCACCCTATCATCAAGTCTCATTCCATGAAATAGGCAGGCTCCTGGTAGATATGATTTCCTACATTCTAGGATGGAAAACCGGTGAGTTTGTGGATGAAACTGTGTTTGTGCTATTGACCATGTTCACTCCAGGATAGCCCCCTGCTGTCATGTATGACTATGCCACCTTCATAGCAAACAAAATACATGAGCAATTCATAATGATGGAGAGAGAAAGAGTGTTTAAATATACCTCCTATATTTACCATCTGTTGTTGTACTATCACCCTGATAGTTTCAAGGTTCCTCTCAAGAAACTAGACTCAAAAGAAGAGAGAAGATCTATTATCTTCTGCACCTCAGTTTTCCATGAAGTCCCACCTCTCTCCCTACACATATTATGAGTTTGTTGATATGTTCATCTATCCAGCCACTTGCCTGTTGATGATGACTCCTCCTAGTAGGATCACTGCTGAAATGCAAAGAATCCTACATCTTTCAAGGGGCTACAACATTGGTGATTGGTACTTCTACCAAAACCACACCATGATCAGAATTTACGGTTGTGAGTTGCCTCCCTATAAACTGCCAAGATATGTCCCCATGAGACTTTTTGCCTTGGAATATTTCAGGCAATTTAGTAGTGCAGATTTGACTCATTTCCATGGCAAAAACAAGAAGGCACAGCTCAAAATTAGACATCAACTGGGTCCTTTTGTTTTCAATAAAAGGGAAGAAGCCTGGAGTGATGCAGACAAGATGCTAAGAGAAGAGCTCTTGCTGAAACAAAGCTTCATTTGGGCACCATATGACCCTGAACATTTCATAAGCTTTAGAAGAGTCAAACACAAGCTTTCAGGATATGTGCACCAGCCAATCCCTCACATTGAACAATATCCTAATCGACAAGAATGGGTGGAGGGCACATTAGATGAAGAGCTTACTGAAGAAGAAATATTACAAAAGGAAATGAAAGAACATGAGAAAAGAATTGACCTGGATTATTTTGCACAGGGCCCCTTCACACAACCTCAACATATTGGAGCAAGCACATCAGCTGCTACAGCTTCACAACAGCAGGCTAAAGAAACCATTTCACCTGCAGGGAAAGGCAAGGAAATTGAGCATTTAGAACAGCAGAGTACAATGGCAGAATAGCCATTCATAGATCATGAAAAGGGTCAAGAACAAGGCCCTTCAACCCAAATAAAGGCAGTTGAGGTCCCTGTGCTGCAAACCCCTCACAATGAAGAAAGAGCTAAAAAGAAGGATAGACCCGAAGACACACCCACAGGGACATCTACAGGTTAGCAAGGGGAAAAGAGACAGAGGATAAACCCCTATTCCGAGGAGGAATTTACTGAAGAGACCACAGGCAATATCAGGGGTGAGGGAACTTCTGAACAGTAGAGCCCTCCTATTTTGGAAACATTAGTAGGAGCAAGAGAGACAGCCAGGTGTGGAGGTTTCATCATCCAAGCAGCAGACCGAGCAGGGCTCGGATATCAAAAGAGCATTCACTGAAATTAAAGCTAGAAATGAACCAGTGAGGTTTCAGCTTTACAGTCAATTGTTAAGAATGGCTCTTACAAATCAATAAAGGCTGATGGCAGCCTATGACATGCAAGCAGGGAAGATGACTCGTAGTCACTTCAGACCCACTATATAGCAGCCACAGTCAACTGCTGATTATATCAGAACCAATCTAGAAGTTCTTGCCAAAGACATCCATCAAATAGACCAAATTGAGTTGCATAAATAGGCTAGAGAAATGGTATACTCCACCTTAGCAGATAAGGCTGTAATGGTCCATAGATTACAAAATTATTTGTATAACACTTCTACCCAACTAGAGTTGGAGAAAGCCTCCTCATTGGCCAAGGATAATAGGATAAAATCCTTGGAAGAAATCATTATAGAGTTGGGACATGATCCCAAGGATCCCAAAGGCACATAGGCCTTAATAAGGAAGAAGAAGGAGGACATAGCAGCTCTGAGAAGACAATTGAAGCTGCCAACTACCATACATCCTCAAACTACAGAGGTGGCACAACAAAAGGAAGAAGAGGATGTGGTCAGCTTGCTCATGAGGATGAACCAAAGATTGTTGGACACAGAAAAAGCATTGGAAGAGGCTCTAAAAGGGAAACAGCCAGAGTTGGCCTCTCAACCATCCCAAACAGCTCCAATAATCACAGCTCCTCCTCGAACAGTCACTACAGCAGCACCTCCCCCGGATCCAGCTTCAGCAGCATGTGCCTCAACCTCAACAGCAGCTACAACAAGTGCATTGCAAGAGGCCAGTTTAAGCATGGAGGAATTGATTAAAGAAATAAAGGCCTTGGAAACCCAGATGGCAGAGCTCAAGGAGACCAAGGAAAAACTAGCCAAAATTGAAGTTAGTTATGACAAATCAAAGATGATTGTTGCAAAGAAGACCAGGGAAGTAAAGGCCCTAGAGAACAAAATAAAGGCCTTGGAAAAGGACCTCACTCTCCACAGAACCCTGACAGAAATAAAAACTATTTTATGGGACAAAATCAGCCAAGCTATTGTTGATCAGTGGATAGCAATACAAACTATTTTTG
Organism: Pinus taeda; assembly: GCA_000404065.3. Classification (NCBI taxonomy): domain Eukaryota; kingdom Viridiplantae; phylum Streptophyta; class Pinopsida; order Pinales; family Pinaceae; genus Pinus; species Pinus taeda. The sequence goes on from APFE030085349.1 coordinate 195,499, forward strand.
ATCAGATAGAGTTGATAGGAGTGGCTCAGTATGAAACTCAAAAGGCCAGGGTATTATTGGCCAATAAGCCTGAGCAAGCCAACCAGATGATTCATTTTTTGAATACTCATACCGGTGAATAGTTAGCATCCCTGGACATTCATAACAGGACAAAAACTATTTTAAGAGTCAAAAAGGTGCTAACTATGAGAAATTTTGTTCAGACAATAGAAAGAAAATGCCAGGAAATGCAGGCGGATATAGAAGCCTTCAAACATAAATTTTCAATGTTACAATGCAAAGGTTTGCCTAGCTTGGTTACTAGCAGTGGGAAACTGTTAAAGCAAGAAAAGTATGCTCATAAGCTGAATAGCTATGTGCAAAATCAGATTACAGCTTCATCAAGCAGCACAAAAGAGACAGTCCCTTCCACAAGGCAAAGTTTGTATGATAAACTGGAAGATTTGTTTTTTATTGAGCATGAGGTAGCACATCTCTTTCAAGTATGGCCAAATTATTACAGGTACACTGAAGCTAATGAGACATTGCTTAAATTGAAAAAGCATCAATTACCAACAAATCAATGGTCACAAAGCATGCTTGAAGTCTTGCCGAAATAAGTTGAGTTCTCCTTTTTGTAAATTATTTTCATTACATTTAAAAGGAAATGTCAGAGAAAATCAAATCAGCTGAGGAGAAGATTCGCACCAAAAGATAAAACAGGCTCAGACACAAGTGGCAAAGGACAGCACAATAGGACATCACATCAGGAAAGCAGTCATCAACCGACTATCAGAGTCAAAAGGTCAACAACAAACAGGACACCTACAGCAGCCATTACAGCATATTTATTTCCTCAGTTATTGTTGTGCGGTTTTTTCCACATTAGTTATTGCTTCTGCCAGAGTAGATGGATAAATTTATGTCTAGATATTTTCCTACGGGATATTTTGTAACCTTCTATAAATACTTGCTAAAGAGATGTATTATTGTTGGCTGGTGAATATCATTCTGGACCTACGCTGTATGTTTTTGAGAACTCTTCAGAAATAAAAATCGCTGGAATGCTTTGTTGGTGAACTTACTAGTTGTGGAATCGATAGCAAAAGGATATATTGCAGAATTCTCGTGTTAATACATGGATCAATAAGTCTTCTTTACTCTTATGTTATTGTATTTATGTCTTATATATCATCTAAATATCATGTTCTAAGTTACAGGAAAAAAGGACAACCCAGAATTTACTTTACTGTACTCTGTGTTCAATTCCTGTATTTTTTTATGTTTTCCACAGGACTAGCATAGGCAAGAATTCTTGATTTCTCTTGTCTCCCTGGTTCTTTCACTCTAAATATCATCAAGGAATTCTTAACTGCTCCCTGATAATGTTTATACAATTTCCCTCTGTTAACATAATGAAAGATTCTTGATTGCCTTTCATTCCTTGACTTCATTTCATCTTATTTCAGCTTCAAAGTTGTTCTGTGTTTAATTATCTTGCTCTATAATTTTCTTATTACCAAGGAAACCATACCCAGAGGTTTATTTCCATTAGACTCCATCAACCCAATGGTCTGAACTTCTCAGCTTACTGCCTTGTTCTACTGAATGTCATCTTCCAAACACCAAACAAAACTTGTGTCTTATAACTAGACTAAAATACAAGCAAACAAATCTAAATCACAAAGAGAGATCCCTCTCTGGTTGCATATTGGCTAGGATCTGCAGCTGAAATATTGGTTACTGGTTACCTCAGCCGTATTCCCTCCTGGAGCCAGGGAACAACCTGAGTGATAACATTATTGGCGTCTCCACTGGGGACTCTAAATCAAGAAGAGGTTAGTTTCCCTGCTTTAAACATATTCAAGAAAAAATACCAAAAACAGATTTAGAAGCTGGCTCCAAAAAAAAAAAATTGTTACACCAGATCCAATCCATATCCTAATCCCCCAGCTATCTTTGAAAATCCTAACTTAATCCCAAAAACCCTTAGGATACAAGAAAGCTTAGAAACTGTTGATTTAGACTTTGATATACTTCACCAAAATCTTACAAAATCTGAACTTTCCCCTGGAAGAGTCACAGTTCCTTCTGTCAAAACTACAACCTCCCCAAGTTCTTCATCCACACCTCAAAGCATACTTTCCACTCCCCCTTCCACTACCCATATTTCCACTCTTGTCCCCCTTGTTCCATCCCTTTTATTTCTTCATGCTGCCTCATTTATCCCTGTAAATATGGCCAACCGTTATGCTCCTTTGCAGTTGCCTGCCAATCCAGGGGCTATGCCCCAAGATTATCAAAGCAAGATTACCTATTTTGATGCTACTAGTTCCTATACAGCTCAATAGCACACCAAGAAAATGCAGGATTATTTCGAGAACTATGAAATTGATGATGATGATGTGAGAATGAAAATCTTTGTCCAAAGCCTAACTGGTGATGTGAGGACCTGGTTTAGGACACTTGCTGCAAACTCTATAGCCAATCCTAAGGCCCTATATCAAGCCTTTTTAAACAGATGGGAAAAGAAGAAAGACCCTTTACACATTTTAACTGAATATGACAATTTAAAAAGGGGCCCACAAGAAACAGTTCAAGACTATTGTGCAAGGTTCAATAATGTCTATAGTGCCATTCCTCAGAACCTTAGACCTCCTCCTGACGTAGCCTTGATCAAATTCCCTGATGGATTTGATTCAGACATGGCATATCAACTGAGGGAAAGAGCCCCATTAAGCCTAGCAGACATGCAGAATGTAGCTATTAGTGTGGAAGCAAACTTGATTGCAAAACGAAACCGGGCTAGAACTGAAAGAAGAACAACATTCAAAGAAGAACCTTCAGCATTTGAGCAAAAATTAGATGCAATCATTAAAGGTATGGACAGATTAGGAGATAGAGTGGAGACCATTGAAAGAAAGTCATCTTGGGAAGGGCAACCAAGTAACTCAACAAGAATCCCAAACTTTAGAAAGAGTCAAAACCCTACTGCTGGAAGGACTGGCCCTGATCAGAACATTAGACCCCCATTTCAAGAGAATTATGCTGAAGCCTCAACCTCAAATGAACCTGCAGAGGACACGCAAATTAATCTAATGGGTTTAAATGGTGATCAACAAATTTTCCTAACACAGGAGGATCAGGGGGCTCATAATTTAAATCAATTTCAAACCAAGTCTAGAGAATCATTTGATTTTAAAGAAGGCTATGATGCAGCAGTCTATGAAGTTCATAAACAATATAAATTGATAAGTAGGACAATAAATGTACCTAAACCTACCAAAATGAAAGATACCAAATAGCCTAAGAAAACTAAAGAGGCTTCTCTGCTCACAGAATTCACAGCTGAAACAGACCTAGACCCAAAAGAGCCCATCATTGAAGACATTTCAGACCTAGAACCATCAAACACTCACCCATCTTCCTCATCTTTTCCAAAAGAAATAGTAAAGAGATCTGTTGTAGTAAACTCCAAAGCAAAGGCAATTCCTTACAACAATCATGACAAAGAAAATAACTTAGAAAACACAACAGAAAAGGAAAAGTCTGTTGTCCACAATGCAAGAGTGCAAGTGGAAAAACCTTTCAACTTAGAAACATAGATAGGTAAAATAAAAATAGCCATGCCATTGTCAGAAATGGCCAACATGAAGTCTACAGGGAACAAACTAACATATCACTTCAAATATCTGAAACTACGGATGCAGTCAATGTCCTAGATGATCAACCAAAACTGTTTTTTGGTCCTGAAGTCAACTTCAAGACAGTGGATGGTGGAGTTCCTCCATTCTATGTGAGCTTAAACATTCATCACAAAGTGTTACGTAATGCAATGTTTGATTCAGGTGCTTCCCATAATCTAATGCCTAAGTCAGTAATGGAAAAGCTAGACCTAGATATCGCAAGGCCATACAAGGACTTGTTCTCATTTGATTCTAGCCAGGTCAGGTGTCTAGGCCTAATCAAAGATCTTTGTGTATCCTTAGTCTAATATCCAATCAAAACAATCTTGATGGATGTGGTGGTAGCTGATATCCCACCTAAATATGGTATGCTACTATCTAGATCTTGGGGTGCAAAAATTCAAGGATCTTTGCAACTAGATATTGTCATATGACACCATTTCAGTATTTGGCCACCCAAAGAGGTTGTACCGGGAAACATTGATGAAATATGTGGTTAGCAGTCAAGAGAAGCCCCAAAACTTCCCCATCTATTCCATACACTCTAACATGGATTCATTTATCTTATACAATACTGACATGTACTCCAAAGCTGAGGCCAAACTCCTAGAAACAACATCAACAATGAACATGAATGAACAATCTAGTGACCAGCACCAAACAAGTGACAAGTGAACCTGACATATCAAACCAGTGACAAAGTTTGAACTCACTGCCCACTAAGCAAGTCCCCAAAACTACTGAGACAAGTGTTGATCAAGAAATCTTATGGTACTTAGAGTTTGATGGATCAGTAAACAAATTGGGATCCGGGCCAGGGATTTGGATACACAACATACAAAATGACCATGCTCAGGGTCATGCATATAGGCTAAATTTCAAATGCACAAACAATATGGTCAAATATGAAGCCCTTTTGCTGGGGCTCAAACTAATTAGAAGTCTAGGGGACACCAAGATTTCAATTCTAGGAGACTTAGATTTAATAATACAACAGATCAAGGGAAACTTTGTTACAAATGATCCTAGGCTAAGGGCTTATAGAGGTGCAGCTATGGAAATACTAAACACCTTCTTGGAATCACAACTCACTAAAATTCCAAGAAAACACAACCTACATGCACATAGTTTGGCAACCTTTGCCAGCACTTGTAAACTGCCTTTTGAGCCTAATCATCACTTCACTACTGAGATCAAACACAGACTTGCTGTCCCAGATAATGTGAAAAATTGGCAATTATTTGAGAATGACACCCAAATCAATAACTTCCTTACTTTAAAAGAAGAATTTTCAAGCATAAACATAGACACAAGCACTATTGATGATCAACAGCAAATTGACAAAGTTGAGCCAAATATATCAGCTGAAGCAGCAAATTTGATTTTTAATCCAACAACTTTTAATCATAGAAAACTGCAAGAACTCAAACAAATGAACTTTGATGAAATGATTGAGGAAGAATCCGAAGTAATTGAGTTGAAGGACAACGTCCTACCCATAGGCCTAACTCCTTTAGAAGATATATTTGATTCAAATGACATTCCAAGAAAACCAAAAATGCAACCACTGAATGTAGATATTGAGGACTGCAATATTGGGACCACAGAAAATCCCAAAATGATAAAACTCTCCAAAACATTACCTCCTGACCAAAGGGTCAAATACATTAAATTGTTCACTGAGTTCCAAGATGTCTTTGCATGGAGCTATGAGGATTTAAAATCCTATGACACATCTGTTATCCAACATACAATACCTTGAAAGAAAACCAGAAGCCTTTTAAACAAAAGCTGAGGAGGATTAATCCAGTCCTCCTTCCCCTTATTGAAAAAGAAGCTATAAGAATGTATCAAGCTGGAATAATTGCACCCATTAGGTTTTTCTAAATAGATTTCAAATCTAGTGCCCACTAGAAAGAAAACTGGAGAGATAAGGCTTTGTGTTGACCTGAGAAACTTGAATAAATTCTCCCTCAAAGACCAGTACCCCCTACCCAAGATGGATCATATTTTACAAAGGGTAGTGGGTGCATCAAGGATTTCATTGCTAGATGGATTTTCAGGATTCAATCAGGTTTTAGTTCACCCAGATGACCAAGATAAAATGGCCTTTACAACACCCTGGGGAACCTTTAAATATGTGAAGATGCCTTTTGGACTCAAAAGTGCCAGAGCCACATTTCAGAGAGCAATGGACATAGCTTTTGCTAAAGAGATGCATGACTTTTTAGTAGTATACCTTGATGATCTTACTACTTTTTAAAAATCAGACCAAGAACATTTAGATCATTTGAGGCAAGTGTTCCTAATTTCCAGAAAATATGGCATATCATTGAACCCAAAGAAATCATTATTTGGTCTGGAAGAAGGCAAACTCCTAGGTCACATAATTTCTAAAGATGGAATAAGAATAGATCCAGACATAATACAGGCCATCCTTCAAGTCCCTCACCCAAGAAACATCAAAGAATTACAAGCCTTTCTAGGGAAAATTAATTTCCTAAGAAGATTCATTCCCAATCTTGTTGAACTGATTAGATTGTTAAATAATATGCTGAAGAAAGATGCTAAAGTCAAATGGACAATAGAAGCTAAACAAGCCTTTGAGGAAATCAAAATAGCTTTGACAATAACACCTGTTCTTACAAGTCCGAGGTTTGATAAAGATTTTATAGTCTTTTCCTTTGCATCTGAGCATACTATTGCTGCAGTCCTATTACAAAAGGATGACCTAGGATGTGAAAAGCCCATTTCTTTCTTCGGCAAGACACTTAGAGATGCCCCACTCGAATACCAAATCATGGAGAAGCAGGCATATGCTCTTGTGAAGGCCATAGAGGATTTCAGAATTTATATCTTGTACTCTCACATAATTGCCTATGTTCCAAATGCAGTGGTCAAAGATATTCTTACTCAAGAAGGAATTGAAGCTAAAAGGGGCAAGTGGATAGCCAACATTCTAGAGTATGACATTGAGATCAAGCCAACAAAACTCATAAAAGAACAAGGGTTAGCCAAATTAATGATTGAAACCAACTTTCAAGCCCTTGACATCAATGAGCTAGATAACGAACAGGAGATGGCGACTCCACAGATCAATCAAGACTTTTTACAATCACCCTGGCACACTGATATATGTTTTGTATTGTTAAACCAGCAAGCTCCTCCAGGGCTATCCAGAACCAAAAAGAGATTCCTAAAAATGAAAGCTTCAAAGTTTTGTGTTATAGACAAGGTTTTATTTTGGAAAAATTATGAAGGTGTTTTGCTTAATTGCTTAGTTCAGGATGAAATTGACAAAATACTCAAGGAATTTCATGCAGGGGATTGTGGAGGACACTTATACTAGAAACCCACAGCTGATAAGATTCTAAGAGCTGGTTTTTATTGGCCCTCCCTTTTCACTGATGTGAGAAAATTTGTAGTTTCCTACCATAAATGCTAGATCTTTGAAGGCAAGAGGAAGTTGTTGCCCTTGCCCCTCAAACCTATTTCAACTGAAACACGTTTTCAACAATGGGGTTTAGATTTCATTGGAGAAATTCATCCCTCCCCTTCTAGACAACACAAGTGGATCTTAACTGCCATAGATTACTTTACCAAATGGATAGAAGCTATCCCTTGTAGGCAAGCCAATGACTCAATCATCATGCAATTCTTAGAGACCAATATCCTGTCTAGATTTAGATGTCCAGAAAAGATTATTACAAACAATGTTACTGCCTTCAAGTCCAAAAGAATGATCAGTTTTTGCCACAAATACCACCTTACCTTAGGCCATTACACAACTTATTACCCTCAAGGTAATGGCCTAGCAGAGTCATCTAATAAAAGCCTGATCAATATCATCAAAAAAGTATTGGAGGAGAACAAAAATAATTGGCATAAAAAGTTAGTAAATGCACTGTGGGCAGACAGATTGACCACAAAAAGATCTATTGAGACCAACCCATATGAATTGGTTTATGGCATGGAGGTTTTGTTCCCCTCATCCTTGGGAATCCCTGTGATCAAATTGTTGCAAGAGTTACAAGTAGAACCCAATGCAATCCAAAGGAGAATAAATCAAACTATTCACTTGCAACAAACTAGAGAGAAAGTATACCAGAGAACTCAGATTCTGCAAGACAAACTCAAGAAAATTTTTGACAAAAGAACAAAAGCTGAGGATTTCTTCATAGGAGACAAAGTACTAAAGTGGGACTCCAGAAGAGAAGACAAAGGAAAACATGGCAAATTTGATTTCCTATGGAGAGGCCCTTTTGTCATCCAGGCTGTACAAGGAAACAACACCTATTTTTTGAAGAGCTGGGATGGCACAGAAGCTCAGGAAGGCCCAGTCAATGGGCAAATGCTCAAGCATTATTTTGACCCTCCTCATTAAAACATAAGAAGAGAGTAGTTTGTACATAAAGAGTGTTTACTTTAGCAATTAATTTCAGCAATAGGATAGGAGATATGATGCAGCAAATTTTGAGAAGGAAGCCAACAGATATACCATCCTAGGTGTTCATTTTTGCAATACTACTTTTCCAAAGTTCTCTATTGATTGTTTATGAAAAAAACTCTAATCAACCTCCAAAGATAGAGCTGCAATTACATTCAGATCAGCTTATATGAAAAACATTCATGCACTAAGGTTCAATTGGTTAGCTTGCAGCAGAAGGAATTTTTATAAACACATCAAGAAATAAGAATGAGGCCATCTGCCCTGCTGTTCTTGGCTTTTCTCTTGGAAAATCCATCCCCAAATGGAGCCACTGTTAGGTTCCTATACCAATAGGTGTCATCTCTCATGATTGACTGTGGCAATACCAAATATGATCACCCTTTCCATGCTACAAAGGTTCCATATTATCAACAATCAAGATTCTGATAAAGAGAAAAGAAAGTAATTCCAAGGGAAGACCTGGAAAGTGGATTGATGACACATGCAAACAAGGAAGTACAATTACTGATTTTCTTACAGTTGATGAATAGCCAGACAGTGCAACCCCGGCTAGTTCATGTTTAAATTTCTTGTTTTAGATTAGAGAATAAGATCTACTCAAACAGTTCAAGCTTGGCACGTCACTAGATTAGATAGAGAAATAAAGGGCCCAACTAATCAATCTGAGCCCTTGGTTGAAATAAGGATAGTTTTAGATAGGAGGTCAGTCAAAAGAAAAGAAGGAAAAGCAGGGTTTGCTAGCTCAAATGCACCCAATCAAGGGAAGAAAAAATGTTAGGTGTATTAGGCTGAGTAGGTAGTTTGAGGTTGCAGAAGCAAGTTTGTGATCACGTTTTGTCTTGTCAAGAAAAACTCATCTCATCAATGACACAAGTACCATGGTAGTTGTATGGTTGTACAACAGTGGAAGCATGACTAACTTCGCCTTTCATTCCCCCAGAAATCATTCACTAACATCCCCTTAGCGACAATGGAATCTGCTCAATGGTCCTTGTTCATTTTATCTCATAAGAGTTACTAAGTGAAACTTTGTGTTCACTTGATCATAACAAGCCACATTTCTCGTGTAAACATAATCATCCCATTTCCCTCTCATTTCCTAAAAAAATCTAAGTTTTGCCTTATAAACTTAGCATTTTCCTATCATTTGTCATATTAACACCCTGATTTTATTATATAGCTCCTTTATCACTTTCTCACCCCTATTTTATAAAAAACTATATAAAAACCCCAAAAAATACCTAAATATCCCTACCCCTGGCAACTATAGCCATTTAACACAAGTTCGGGAAATATCAAATCTATTTGGGACTTTATATTAACCCTTCCACGTTCATAAAACCTTGGGGTTTGTTTAACGCCAGGTTAAATAAACAACCGTGCTAACCCTCCCTCCTAAACCATACTATAACCCTGCGCACATATATGTAATGAGATTAGTTTAACATTTGGTTGGACTGATAACCATAGCCGCCTGTTTTACCACATAAATCAACACATAACCCAAAGCTTAAACCCCGACGAAACATTGTTAAACGTTTAAATAATTCACGGGCACCTTTCATAAACCTTCGACACCTTACCCTCCCATCCACCGTCGGATCACTTCCCCGAGATCCGAAGGTCCTTATCAATATCGGACGCCCCCCGACGACGAGATCTTAGTACCCAATGGTCGACAATTTTACCGTCGTACACAGGGACACCCGGTGCATTTTGATTGCATCGGGCCGCCTCTGACAGATACCGCCCCCGTACCAAAGGCAGTCCGATGGAAACCACTTACCACCCTATGTCCTTCCGCCCACGTCACTGTCTCATCAGCGTTACATCATCACCCACCACTATTTCTTCTGTCTCCGTGTCCGCCATGTCACCCTCTTAGTCAGCAACCACGTCACCATACACGTCAGCTGCCATGTCATCCTCCGTACCCGCTACACAACAAAAAAACGTCAGGATGATGTCATCATTAAAAAGTGCCAAAAGCACTAAAATGTCCAAAATTCATTTAAAGTCATGAAAACGACTATTTTTGTTTATTTTCTATTATTGCACCTGCGAAGAACGTGCATGCTATTTTACGACCAATCCGCCTCCGGAAGTTGCACAGTCCATCAACCTGCAAATGTGCTCCGTAGCTCGACTCCACAGCTCGAGTCACCCTTGCTAACTATCCTCTACACCATAAAAGCAGGTATTTACCCATTTTTCGCCTGAAACCCCTATTTTTTTCCAAAATTCGCTGTTGAAATTTCCTAAAGATCTATAATTCAAATCCAAAAGTGCTCCTTCCTATGATTCACCACCTTGTATGCACTATGTGAGCTATTGATTCAAATCAAACCTGCGAGCGGTGACCTCCTCTGCAAATAGGCCCTTAAACCATATTTTGAGCCCGTTTCCACCGGCAGAGTCCCCAAACTGCCCATGAATTAAGATAATTTATCAAAAAAATCCTCTGCAAAGACCACCATTTCCTCTGCATTCTGCTCTCAGAGCTTGCAATCCAGCAGATTCATGAAAAGACCCCGCTAGACTTTGCAACATTTGTTTTTAACCATAAATTTTACACAATGAGGTCAGTTCTAGATAAAACTCAGTCTCCAATATCCTGACAAAAGACTCAAAGCCAGAGTCCTATCTTATGTTGTTGTATAAACCTATATTACAACCAAAACACAAACAGTTAAAGTATGGAGGCTCCAGTGGCTCCCAACATTACCCCTTTGAATGCGCCACACATGGATTTAGAATGGTTACCTCTGGAAGACAGGGACTTCCAGATCAAGGATATGATGGGCCTCATGTCTCACCTCAAAACTGTGTGTCAATTCAGAAACAATCACAGAAATAACACTGATATCCTGAGAATCTGGGAATCTAGTATGCCCATCTACTACCTCCCATCAGTCAATGTGCTTCCTGACTTCATTCATCTGTGTCATGCAAACTATGACCCCACACAGAGAGCAATCCTCACTCCAGATGGGTCTGTACTGTTCTACATTACTCCTCAATCCATAAATGAAATGCTGAACTTTGAGCCACCTCAGCCTCTGGTTCCTCTTACAATGAAACTCCTGCTTGACAAGGGTGCAAAGTTCTCTAGTTCAGAAATATCAAGGGTAGGTCAGTTGTTCATGCAGCCACAGTGCCAGGCCAATCATCCTCCACCCTATCATCAAGTCTCATTCAATGAAACAGGCAGGCTCCTGGTAGATATGATTTCCTACATTCTAGGATGTAAATCCGGTGAGTTTGTGGATGAAACTGTGTTTGTGCTATTGACCATGTTCACTCCAGGACAGCCCCCTACTGTCATGTATGACTATGCCACCTTCATAGCAAACAAAATACATGAGCAATTCATAATGATGGAGAGAGAAAGAGTGTTTAACTATACCTCCTACATTTACCATATGCTGTTGTACTATCACCCTGATAGTTTCAAGGTTCCTCTCAAGAAACTAGACTCAAAAGGAGAGGGAAGATCTGTTATCTTCTGGATCTCGGTTTTCCATGAAGTCAACCTCTCTCCCTACACATATTGTGAGTTTGTTGATATGTTCATCTATCCAGGCACTTGTCTGTTGATGATGAGTCCTCCTAGCAGGCTCACTGCTGAAATGGAAAGAATCCTACATCTTTCAAGGGGCTATAGCATTGGTGATTGGTACTTCTACCAAAACCACACAATGATCAGAATTTATGGTTGTGAGTTGCCTCCCTATAAACTTCCAAGATATGTCCCCATGAGACTTTTTTCCTTGGAATATTTCAGGCAATTCAGTAGTGCAGATTTGACTCATTTCCATGGCAAAAACAAGAAGGCACAGCTCAAAATTAGACATCAATTGGGTCCTTTTGTTTTCAATAAAAGGGAAGAATCCTGGAGTGATGCAGACAAGATGCTGAGTGAAGAGCTCTTGCTGAAACAAAGCTTCATTTGGGCACCATATGACCCTGAACTTTTCATAAGCTTTAGAAGAGTCAAACACAAGCTTTCAAGATATGTGCACCAGCCAATCCCTCACATTGAACAATATGTTAATCGACAAGAATGGGTAGAGGGCACATTTGGTGAAGAGCTTACTGAAGAAGAAAGATTAGAAAAAGAAATGAAAGAACATGAGAAAAGAATTGACCTGGATTATTTTGCACAGGTCCCCTTCACAAAGCTTCAACATATTGGAGCAAGCACATTAGCTACTACACCTTCACAACAACAGGCTAAAGAAACCATTTCACATGCAGGGAAAGGCAAGGAAATTAAGCATTCATAACAGCGGAGTACAATGGCAGAACAGCCATCCATAAATCAATAAAAGGGTCAAGAACAAGGCCCTTCAACCCAAATAAAGGCAACTGAGGTCCCTGTGCTGCAAACCCCTCACAATGAAGAAAGAGCTAAAAAGAGGGACAGACCTGAAGACACACCCACAGGAACATCTACAGGTCAGCAAGGGGAAAAGAGACAGAGGCTAAACCCCTATTCTGAGGAGGAATTTACTGAAGAGACCACAGGAAATATCAGGGGTGAGGGAACTTCTGAACAGCAGATCCCTCCTATTTTGGAAACATCAGCCAGCTCCTTTCAGCAGGAGCAAGAGAGACAGCCAGGTGTGGAGGTTTCATCCTCCAAGCAGTAGACCTAGCAGGGCTTGGATATCAAAAGAGCATTCATTGAAATTAAAGCTAGAAACGAACCAGTGAGGTTTCAGCTTTACAATCAATTGTTAAGAATGGCTCCTACAAATCAACAAAGGCTGATGGCAGCCTATGACATGCAAGTAGGGAATATGACTCTTAGTCACTTCAGACCCACTGTACAGCAGCCACAGTCAGCTGCTGATTATATCAGAACCAATCTGGAAGTTCTTGCCAAAGACATCCATCCAATAGACCAGATTGAGTTGCATAAACAGGCTGGAGAAATGGTATACTCCACCTTAGCAGATAAGGCTGTAATGGCCCATAGATTACAAAATTATTTGTATAACACATCTACCCAACTAGAGCTGGAGAAAGCCTCCTCATTGGCCAAGGATAATAGGATAAAATCCTTGGAAGAAATCATTATAGAGTTGGGACATGATCCCAAGGATCCCAAAGGTGCACATGCCTTAATAAGGAAAAAGGAGGACATAGCAGCTCTAAGAAGACAATTGAAGCTTCCAGCTACCATACATCCTCAAACTACAGAGGTGGCACAACAAAAGGAAGAAGAGGATGTGATCAACCTACTCATGAGGATGAACTAAAGACTGTTGGACACAGAAAAATCATTGGAAGAGGCTCTACAAGGGAAACAGCCAGAGTTGGCCTCTCAACCATCCCAAACAGCTCCAATAATCATATCTCCTCCTCCAGCAGTCACTACAGCAGCGCCTCCCCTAGATCCAGCTTCAGCAGCAAGTGCCTCAACTTCAACAGTAGCTACAACAAGTGCACTGCAAGAGGCCAGTTTAAGCATGGAGGAATTGATGAAAGAAATAAAGGCCTTGGAAACCCGGATGGCAGAGCTCAAGGAGACCAAGGAAAAACTAGCCAAAATTGAAGTTAGTTATGACAAATCAAAGATGATTGTTGCAAAAAAGACCAGGGAACTAAAGGCCCTAGAGAACAAAATAAAGGCCTTGGAAAAGGACCTCACTCTCCACAGAACCCTGATAGAAATAACAACTATTTTGTCGGACAAAATCAGCCAAGCTATTGCTGATCAATGGATAGCAATACAAACTATTTTTGATCAGATAGAGTTGATAGGAGTGGCTCAGTATGAAACTCAAATGGCCAGGGTATTATTGGCCAATAAGCCTGAGCAAGCCAACCAGATGATTCATTTTTTGAATACTCATACCGGTGAACAGTTAGCATCCCTAGACATTCATAACAGGATAGAAACTATTTTAAGAGTCAAAAAGGTGCTAACTATGAGAAATTTTGTTCAGAAAATAGAAAGAAAATGCCAGGAAATGCAGACGGATATAGAAGCCTTCAAACATAAATTTTCAATGTTACAATGCAAAGGTTTGCCTAGCTTGGTTACTACCAGTGGGAAACTCTTAAAGCAATAACAGTATGCTCATAGGCTGAATACCTATGTGCAAAATCAGATTACAGCTTCATCAACCAGCATAGAAGAGATAGTCCCTCCCACAGGGCAAATTTTGTATGATAAACTGGAAGATTTGTTTTTTATTGAGCATGAGGTAGCACATCTCTTTCAAGTATGGCCAAATTATTATAGGTACACTGAAGCCGATGAGACATTGCTTAAATTGAAAAAGATTCAATTACCAACAGATCAATGGTGGCAAAGCATGATTGAAGTCTTGCCAAAATAAGTTGAGTTCTCCTTTTTGTAAATTATTTTCATTACATTTAAAAGGAAATGTCAGGGAAAATCAAATCAGCTGAGGAGAATATTCGCGCCAAAAGATAATGCAGGCTCAGACATAAGTGGCAAAGGACAGCATAATAGGACAGCACATCAGGAAAGCGGTCATCAACCGACTATTAGAGTCAAAAGGTCAACAACAAACAGGACACCTACAACAGCCAATACAACATATTTATTTCCTCAGTTATTGTTGTGCGGTTTTTTCCACATTAGTTATTGCATCTGCCAGAGTAGATGTATAAATTTATGTCCAGATATTTTCCTACAGGATATTTTGTAAACTTCTATAAATACTTGCTAAAGAGATGTATTATTGTTGGCTGGTGAATATCATTCTGGACCTATGCTATATGTTTTTGAGAACTCTTCAGAAATAAAAATCGTTGGAATGCTTTGTTGGTGAACTTACTAGTTGTGGAATCGATGGCAAAAGGATATATTTCAGAATTATCATGTTAATACATGGATCAATAAGTCTTATTTACTCTCATGTTACTGTATTTATGTCTTATTTATCATCTAAATATCATGTTCTAAGTTACAGGAAAAAAGGATAACCCAGAATTTACTTTACTGTACTCTGTGTTCAATTCCTGTATTTTTTTATGTTTTCCACGGGACTAGCATAGGCAAGAATTCTTGATTGCTCTTGTCTCCTTGGTTCTTTTACTCTAAATATCATCAAGGAATTCTTAACTGCTCCCTGATAATGTTTATACAATTTCCCTCTGTTAACATAATGAAAGATTCTTGATTGCCTTTCATTCCTTGACTTCATTTCATCTTATTTCAGCTTCAAAGTTGTTATGTGTTTAATTATATTACTCTGTAATTTTCTTATTGCCAAGGAAACCATACCCAGAGGTTTATTTCCATTAGACTCCATCAACCCAATGGCCTAAAATTCTCTCAACTTACTGCCTTGTTCTACTGAATGTCATCTTCCAAACACCAAACAAAACTTGTGTCTTATAACTAACCTAAAATACAAGCAAACAAATCTAAATCACAAAGAGAGAGCCCTCTCTGGTTGCAGATTGGCTAGGATCTGCAGCTGAAAGATTGGTTAGTGGTTACCTCGGCCGTATTCCCTCCTAGAGCCAGGGAACAACCTGAGTGATAACAGATTGAACCAACAAAGAATAAGCCAATATGGGATGAGCCAATTGAAAACCGGGAAATTCTCCAACAGGATCACCAATATCATCACCAAGAACCATAAGCCCAATGCATAGTCCAAGCATTGACCCCACTCAGTAAGAAATATATGACTATATAGAGTCACTAGAAAGGAAGGAGACAACAACAAAGGAAACAATTCAGAGCCCTAGAGAAGGGAGCAACCAAGTAAATGAACAATCAGCCTCAAACATCTTAAAGTAGGACATCTTTGAATTAGAAACACTGAATCAGTATCTCAAAAATGAAAATCAAGCATTGAAGACACGGAGTGAGATACAAATTGCAAAGAATGACAATCTGATCCTTCATCTAAGCTTATGGTACAAGAGAAACAAGAAGCTAAAAAAAGAAAACAGAATTATGCAGAGAGAGATTATAAGTTTAAAGTACAAAATTCTAATGAGGAAGCCTAGAATCCTGATCTTTGCCAAAAAAGGAAAACAGTGAAACATGGAGATGATAAATAGTAGGCACAAGTGAATGACAAGGAAGAAGTGTATGAGGACATACAACATCTCTAATCTGGGGGAATGTAGAGTCCAAAGATTGTCCTGCTATGACATCCTTTTTGCCTAATGATCCTCTCTTTTTCCTATATATTTACCACCTAAATAAATCCATATCTACCAGGTTTTGATGAAGGTATGCAATAATATGTCTTATTGTTCATATTTAACTTTATACCCTATTGTTTGTTAAAGTTGCAATTGGCTAGTGAATTAGTCTGTTTCCGCAGCTAATCTAGGTTTTTGTAGTTGTCTCCATTGTTCACAAGGTTCTAGAGTTCCAGGTCAGCAATGAAGGGTGTGGATGGATAGACGATGGTTCCCTCGTGGATCCCTTCCTATCCCCTCAAAACTATTTGCTAAGAGAAGCGCGGAAGGTCACGGTCAAACTCCAAGTAAACCACCATATTAATGAAGAATAGAACCCGAGATCGATTGAAACCTTATCGTTTTGCTTTCGGAATAGAAAAACGTAGGTTTAGCAATATAAGTTTAGATAGTATAGAGATATTAGGCTTGAAAAATTCATACAGTTATGCCAAGAGACCTTCTATAAAACTTATGGTTGCACTATGATTTGGGTGCACGTCGAATGATATAATTGTGAGCAGTTTGTGAATTCCGTATGAATAGAATTGTTTTTTGTGTGCAAGCGTTGTCTTGATTGGAATCTTTGAACTGCTATGTGGAGGGCCCCTACAAACAGTGGTAGGTTTTAATCAATTGCAATGTGATTTCCTTTAATTCTTCAATTGCTCTGTTTTGTGTGACAATGCACCTTAGTGATTTCACCAGCGAGTTGTTATTTGCATAAGAACTTTAATTTTCTTTATACCTAGTTTAGTCTGTTATTTAATATTTTATACCTAGTACAATGTGGTCCTTTCCTTTGCCTATTATCTAGAATAACCGAAGTGTGTTCAATTCATAACATAGATGTTGCTTGGGTTATCTTGTTTGAGCGAAAATTGAATAAGTAAAAGAGTGAGATTTCCCTCCTAAACAGTTGAGTTCAGACAATATTTCTTCATAGCTGATAGAATAAGTTTATTATTGCACTTACAGAACTAGAAGCTATGGCATAAAGATTCAGGAACAAAAATCCCAAAACAATCTAATACAAGTAGAAGCACTTTCACATCATCTACAAAGTAATTGGATAGAGATTAATTCCTAAGGAACTTAACCAACATCCCTAAGAAATATGACATTAATATAATTGACAAACACCACCTCCATCTTAAGTTTAGATCTTAACAATTACATAACGACCTAATGAATAACTTCTAAGCACATATTGTGCACCTGTACTTCATCGGTCTACACACCCTCGTTGACAACTTATGATTGACAATTCAAAGACATTGAATTGACCAAACAAAGATCAAGGCATAGGTTGTATGCTTCCCTTTTTAGCTTATTAATATATACATCTCATGTTCACTTTCCATAATTGTGTAAATTTTTATCCTATTAGCTTAATGTTCCTTGATCTATTAAGTAGTTTTTGTTTGATCTATGCCATATATGCTCGTGTATTTTTTATACCTATTTGATCTTCCTGGCAGGTACTCGGATGTGAAGAACAACTAAGGAGTGAGGCCTGGAGTGAAATATTCAAAGCCATCTCCAAGGATCAAGTGATTAGCATTAGAGAAAGGTAGTTTTCTCCCTCTTTCTGCAGTTGTCGAACATAAACTAGGAAAGTGTATGTTAGTTTGTTTAATTTTTTGCTAGACCCAGTTATTGGGCTAGAGGGATCACCTCTATCTGCAGAGGGTATTTGCCTACATAACAAACTGTTGGAGGAACTAGTGAGTGGTCAGGTGAATTAAATTGGATTTAATTCACATGAATTGATCAATAATATAACTAATAATTCACTCAAAAATAAATAATGCATGTTCATTCAAAGGAAGACCCAATTGATATTAGAGTTCAAGGACAGTGTACTATCAGTAGTAAAATCATCTAAATTGAACCGATGATGTACAAAATCATAGGAATTCCTATGGATGGATTGCGCAATTATGAGAGAGGAATTTAATAATTAAATATGGCATGATTCCCAAGGGAACAATACAAGGAAGTAGGAGCTTGGGAGGCAACAAATTTGGCTAAGTATTGGCTTGAACTAGTTTTTGAAGTAGTGAGATAGTTTGTACTTGTGCAGAGATTGTTGAGATTGAACAAGCATTGGATTTTCTTCTTAGATCTTCTAGTTAATGCAATATATAGATAGTAGGGGTTTTTAGATGAGGCTTTCCCCAGAATATAATTGTGTTATGTGTGATTGAAATTATTATTTTTATGCTTTGTGATTTCATCGACCAATTTTTGTTTCCGCTGATGAGTAGAGTAGATTCAAGTCAATTGTTTTAGCATATCACAATCTGTAGTTTGAATCTACAATAAAATTCTACATGGTATCAAAGCTGAAATCACTATAGAAGAGGAGAATATGATTTTGTTTTGCAGGAGAAATTGAATTTGCAGTATCATATCTCAGAGCCAATAGGATGTCGTTCGACGGATTGAGACTTGAGTATGCACTTCAGGGTAGCTCGAATTACAAAGCTTGGAAGGACATGATGGAGACAGTTTTGGAAGACAATGGGATGAAGAAATTCATATATCATGATATCCCAAAGCCTCCAAAATCTAATGCTAAAGATTTGACAAGATGGAGAAAGTTTGTGCCAAAGGCAAGAAGGATTATCTTAGAAGGGGTTCAAGATCATATTGTCTCGGATATCCATGGAAATAAAAATCCATTTGCAATGTGGAAGGAATTGATGGACCTGTTTCACAATAGTAGTGACCGTAGGAAGATGGAACTGAAGGACAAACTCATAAAGATCATGGGAGGTATAGCATGACCCATATCAGTACTATTACCTTTCAAAGGGAGTTTGGTTCTCCCCTCACATTGAGAGATGTCACGTATGTTTCGGGTTTGAAGAAGAACTTGGTTTCTATTGCCATGTTGGAGGATCGAGGCTATGATGTGATATTCAGTAATGGAAAGGCTTTCGTTCGTCACATAGACATAGGGCGGGTGAATCAAATCGGGGTTCGAGTGATGAAACTCTACAAATTGGAGGTAGAAGACTATGTTATTTTCAGCACTAAAGAAGAGAAGGTGTAGAGATGAGACATCGGTGATTTGTGGCATAGAATATTTGGTCACTTTCACTACAAAGCTTTGAATGTCATGCAATAAATTTCTGTAGTACTTCCTAAGGGTACACTAGAGCAGAGAGACACATGCAAAGGGTGTACATTAGGGAAGTAAACCAAATCTTCCTTTCATGACAAAGACAGACGAGCTCAAGCAATCTTTGATCAAGTACACTCAGATGTGTGTGGACCATTCTCAATAGCATCCACGGCCAAGCATGGGTATTATTAAATATTTGTTAATGATTTTTCTCATAAGTGTTGGATTTTCTTCATGCAGAAGAAAGATCAGATGTTCGCTAAATTTTGTGAATTTAAAGAACCATTCGAGAAAGATCTTGGTAGGAAAGTTAAACCTCCCAGAAGCGATAATGATGGAGAATATTTGTCGATTTAATTCAAGAAATTATGTGCTTCAGAAGGCATTCAACGATAGTATATAGCACCTCATAACCCACAACAAATTGGGGTGGCTAAAATGAAGAACAAAAGTATTGTGGGAGTTCCATGGGTGATGTTACAAGATCAAGGCCTGCCATTTCTCTTGTGGGCCAAAGGATTCAACACAACTATTTATTTTCATAAAAAATTCCCTCATCATATTTTTGGGATGAGTACATGAAAAGAATTTTTTCAAGAAACCAGATGTCACACACTTAAAGATCTTTGTTTCATGAGTATACTGTCATGTTACCAAGGATGCATGGAAAAATCTAGATCCAACAAATGAGTTAGGCATATTGATGGGCTACACCGATAAACCTCACAACTATTAGGTGTACCTTCCATCCAATAGGATGACATTGGTTCAAAGATATGTAAATTTCGATGAAGAGAAGGCCATGAGATGTTCCCTTGAGAGGGAGCTTTAGATACATGCAGTTGATGATATTTTAGCTCTGAAGGAGGAACCTTAGGATGATGTGGAGCAGCCACACGCAGAGGAACAGAGAGAAGAATCACCCACTCATGTAGATACTTCTAGAGATGGGAGAAAGTGCACCAGAGAGGCTAATAGGTTATTGCATGATGCTGGAGAGAATGTGGGAGAAACCACATCATAGTGCAGGCAGAGGAGGTCACCAGAGTGGTACACTAGCTACATGGCTCTGATGTGAGAGAGTTTAGAGATTGATCCATCCTCATTCAAGGAAGCAGTGCAACAACCAATGTGTGTTGATGACATGGTTGAGGAGTATGGCTCCATTATCAGAAACAATGTTTGGGAGGTGGTCCCAAGACCAACAGAGAAGTCAGTGGTGAGTTCCAGATGGACTTACAACGTAAAGAAATAAGTAGATGGGAGTGTGGAGAAACACAAGGCCTGATTTTTGGCCAAAGGGTTCTCTCAGGCAGAGCGAATTAATTACGATGAGACTTTTTCTTCTGTAGCAAGGTACTCATCAATAATATCTATTCTAGCACTATCAGCGTAGATGGGATGGAAGATACATTAGATGGATGTAAAGACAATATTCCTCCATAACATGATTGAGGAAGAGGTGTATATTGAGCAACCCGAAGGATTTGAGAACTTCAACAAAGAGTCGCATGTGTGTAGACTCAAACAAGTGATGTATGGACTAAAAAATTTACCCCATGCTTGGTACACCAGGATTGACAGTTATTTCACCAGGTTAGGCTTCACCAAAAGTGAAGCAGATGAAAAATTTTACCATATTGTGTTTGAATGTAAATTGTTGATTATTTTATTATATGTCGACGATTTGATTCTAACTAGTGCTAAGAAGTTGATTAAGTCTTGAAAAGAGAATCTTGCAAGAGAATTTGAGATGAATGACCTATGGCACATGCATTACTTTCTTGGTATGAAAGTATGGCAAGGAGATGAGGAATTGTTTGTCTCTCTAGGGCAAGTATGCCAACAAGATACTGAAGAAGTTCCACATGGAGAGCAGCAAACCCATGGAGACTCCTCTAGTTGGTCACTGGAGGAAGGAAGATTCTACTTCAAGTGAAGTAGTGGGGCTACTATCTATAGACAACTTGTGGGTTCACTCATTTATTTGGTGAACACATGAATGGACATGTGTTTTGCAGTTAACTAGCTTAGGTAAGACATGTTTAAGCCAACCAAACTGTATTGGAAGGTAGCTAAGCATGTGTTGAGATACCTTAGAGGCATCACTCATTTTGGTATTAGGTAAGGAGTCCATCCGCTAGAAAGAGCACATCAGGGGGACTATTCAGTATTGGATCAACAACAGTTTCTTGGTACAATAGGAAGCGGAGATTAATTGCACTCATTTCAGCAGAAGTAGAGTGCATGGTTGCTAGTAAAGAAACTTATGAGGCTATCTAGATGAGGAAAATCCTTGTTGAGTTGTTTGGTAACTAGATGGATCCTTTAATGATTTACTATGACAATTAGAGTTGTATCAAACTCTATGAGAATCCAATTTTGCATGATCAGTCCAAGCATATTGATAACCAGTATTACCATCTACGACATTGTGTGTAGAGGAGAATCATGTTGCTAGAGTATATTCCTACAGAGGAGCAGAACACATATATTTTGGAAAGACATTGCCAAGATGCAAATTTGAGTTTCACAGAGGTAGGATTGGGGTAGAAAATTATCCCTTTCTTGTTGAGAGGGAGTGTTAAAAATAGCAACAAGAAAATCCTAATTTAATTTGTCCTTGAATTAAATTGGGAATTAAATTGTAATTCTATTTGTATAGCAACTTGTAGTAGTTAATTAAGTTAAGATTACTTTTTTGGCTAAGTAAATTCAAGTTTGAAGTATATCTAGAGTTATGTAGTGTGATCCCTAAATTTTAGGGGCCCAGGTTGAGTTCTTAGTGAGTTGTAATTATTTAATTCAATTTAACTGAGTTAAATTCAGTTAAACTAGTTCTAACTGTTGGAGGAACTGGTGAGTCATCAAGTGAATTAAATTTGATTTAATTCACATGCATTGATCAATAAAATAGCTGATAATTACTTGAAAATAACTCATGCATGTAAGTTCAAAGGAAGACGCAATTGAGATTAGAGTTCAGGGACAATGTACTATCAGTTGTAAAACCGAATAAATTAAACCGATGATGCATGCAATTAGAGGAAGGCCAATAGATGGATTTCATAGTTATGAGTGAGGAATTTCCCAATTAAACATGGGATAATTCCCAAGGGGATAGTGCAAGGAAGTAGTGTTGGCATTATGTTTCTGGTATGGTTATATGTTACAGATGTTGTACTTGATGGCAACACCCATGGCATGGCTCTCAATATGATGAGAATTAAGAAGTACGCAGGAGAAAAGTTCACGGAATTTTATGCAGAGAAAAGTTTATAAAAGTTTATTTCATGTGGAGAAAAGTTCACGGAATTTTATGCAGAGAAAAGTTTATTTCATGTGGGAAAACTTACCTTTGGTCCATGGTAGTTAGTCCTTGGAATTTGAACCTATGGTTTTTGGACCATGGCATCTCGACAGACGTGTTGATCCCTAGTATTGAGTTGATGGTATTGGTTTGTTATGGTTTTGGCCCATGGTATTGATCCATGATTTGAGGAAGAGCTTGCCTATATAAAGCAAAGGAGATCATTTG
>APFE030085349.1:218690-244523 GCA_000404065.3 Pinus taeda
GGAGACGCCGCAGGAGGCGCCGCAGGAGACGCCGCAGGAGGCGCCGCAGGAGACGCCACAGGAGGCACCGCAGGAGGTGCTGTAGAAGGCACCGCAGGAGGCGCCGCAGGAGACGTCGCAGGAGGCGCCGCAGGAGACGCCACAGGAGGCGCCGTAGGAGACGCCGCAGGAGACGCTGCAGGAGACGCCATAGGAGGCGCCGGAGGAGACGCCGCAGGAGGCGCCGCAGGAGACGCCGCAGGAGGTGTTCTAGGTTTAGTTTTCTGTTATTGTGGATCTGGTTATCTGGGTGACTTACTGGTACTTGATGATCATTTGATATTTATGGATCCAGTTTGAAAATTTATGAAAAGTGGTCCTTGAAAGAAAAGAAGTAGGGGGTTGTAGCTCCCTTCCAGGAGAGACTGGAAAACGAGAGAGAGTTGTAGCTCTCTGCAGGTTGCAGCCTGCGTACTGGTAAAGGACTGCACCAGTACAAGACCATTGTAAAAGGAGTTTCTAATTTGAAAGAAGATAGAGACATATTGCAGCAGGTGGTTTTCACCCACATTGGGTTTCCACCTTATATCTGGTGTTCTTTGATGTGACTGTCTGTTTTTCCTGTTCATGCTCATTGTTTTATGGTACTGATATGCAAAAATAATTCAAAGTATAAATAAGGAAGAATTGTTAAAAGGACTAGATAACATTGATTCACCCCCCCTCTCAGTATTATTTTCAACAAGTAGTGTCTTGTCAGGCAACAGATTTGGCTAAGTATTGGCTTCATTTGGTTTGTGAACTAGTGAGATATTTTGTGCTTGTGTAGAGATTGTTCGAATTGAAAAAGAATTATATTTTCTTCTCGGATATTTTGGTTAATGAAATACACAAATAGAATGGGTTTTTAGCTGAGGATTTCCCTAGAAAATTATTGTGTTATGTGTGATTGAAATTCTTCCTTTTCTACTATGTGATTTCATCGATCAAATTTTTGTTTCCGCTCATCAGTAGAGTTTATTCAAGTCAATAAAATTCTACAAATCCACATCTTGATCACCTATACCCTGATGTAACCTATGCTTAAGCTACTAATACCTATCATCATGTTGCCCTACCTGTCAAACATACTCCTAGAAATCTGTCCCATAAGAGCTCACAACTGCAACATGGTTTACCTAAAATCTCCTATTGAGAGCATATGCAACCCTATTCTCCTTTCCTTTAATGTATCTGATCTCAATGTTAAACTCACTAAGGGTATCCAACCATCTATCTTTCCTAACATTTATATTAGTTTGGTCAAATAGGTACCTCGATCCACTATGGTCACTCGTCAAAATAAACTTCCCGCAAGAAGATAATTCCTCCACATCTTCAAGGCATGAATAATAGCTTCCAACTCAAGATCATGAGTCACATCAAAAGTCCTACTACAATCATTGGTTTATCATCTCCTACTTTTTCTTTACATTCAACAAGTTATTTAATTACTTAAACATCGATGAAAATACTATTGCAGCCTACACATTCATATATGTCATGAACTGAAATAAACTGATACAATCATACAGGGGACACTGTTATTTTTGGACAATCGTCACCGAAAAACCCTAATTCAAAAAAACCGGTGTATCATATAGAGGGTTTCACTTATTAAGAAAAATTCTAAATACAACTAGGGTGCCAAATGTGGCTCGCCCAAGAGAAAATAACCTTAGCAGAAGTACATTTATCTAGAGACTTATATTTTGACAAATACAGCAATTGGATGATCAAACCCCATAGAAGACATTGTTGTCCCCAATGTTGGTCAACGATGACTGCTCCAATCTCTGTGCTAAGAGTGCATCACCTCCTCTAGGAGATGCTTCACCCTCTCAGTAAGCCTCACTTTATCAAAAAGTCAATATGTTGAACTTCTCTCTCTCTGCCTCACAAAAAAACCCCATTGCTGCCTCTAAGGGCCTACATCAACCCTCCAACTTCTGCGTTACCTCTGTCTCCCCTCTATCCTCTACGTCACCCTCTTTGGGACTGCAATGTTTCTCCTAGTGCTGCTTTGCCTCTTTGCTATGTATTCTTCAGCATTGGACTGAAGTCCCTCTCCTGAATTGCCCCTCACTGCAACTTAGATCACTAGATCGATTTTCTCAGTAAACCATGCCCCAGAAAAATCGAACTCTTTGATATCTTTGATGTATCTCCAATTAGGCCTCAAGCCTCCTCTTATACTTTTCTTGTTGATGAATCAACGATTGATATTAAGTCCCTAATCAACAGCTAAGATTAAAACAAACTTGATCATCATCACTTAGATGTTTCTCACCCATATTCTTATTAATACCCATTAATATTTTTATTTTCTTAAGTTTAGACTTAGGAACCCATTAAAAATATTAATTATTTTAATAACTCCTCATTCGGGTGGAATTTGTCCAAACTATATCTGGGTTTTGGATATCTCATGTATTCTAGCCCCTCCACAAAATTTCAGAGCTAGATCACATCTGATGCTGCACAAAATCAACAAATGATGGGGCTGATGATGGTGATGATGTATCTTGGATGAGGAACTAGAATGAAACCCATACATACCAATCCTCCTATCAGGTGTGCCCAGTGATATTCCACCTCTGATTGTTTCCCCTTTATCCAATTTGTATCCTGACCAAGGCCTACAACCATATGCCCCATTATTCTGCTCTTCCTATTTTTCACTAATCTTCAGTTGTCCCTATCTCCGCAAGTCTGCAAACTATGAAGGGTCACTGCATTGACCTCTACCTGCTTTTCCTGATCCCTTGAAATTCTTTCCTGAGACTGAACCAACCTATCATTTTCTACCTTGCAACTTCTAATCTCTGCCCTCAAACTCCTTAATATATTTTCTATATCAGGAGAATACCCATCTCCTTATTTCTCAACTTATCTATAGGGAGAGTCACATGAACTATAGTCAACCATTTTGCTAATCATCTCTAATCCTCTTCTTCCTACAAACATGCCATGTTAGATACACCAAATATATTCCATAATCAAAATCATACCTCAATGAAATTCAAGGGAGGTTATCTCATCTACAAAATCAGTTCCAATTAGCATAATACATGTATATACATAATCATATCAATATATTGGAATCATGCATGACAACGCTAGTTGAATACAATGAAATCATGCATGATAACCAAAATCATGACAATGCATCAATAACAACATGCATCTAGCCCATCTAGTCCAAGCTTTTTAACCATGCTCTGACACCAATCTAGTATCAGATATCACCCAAAGAGAACAAAACCTGCTCTAATACCAATATCTAACCACCCCTCCCATAATTACCCATATTAAATGGCTTTCCAGTTTAAACATGAGCTGAGGGATACTATGACATGATGTGACCTCCTAGCTTCACTAAGGATATGGAGTTGACATATTGAAACTTTACTCACCTCCCTTAGGAGCTACACAACCCCTAAGAGCTAAAACACTAGTCCAGGCGCCCAAACCCTGAGGTAAGTTTCCTTTTTAGTGATATGGGGCCCTATTCGCATGCATGACAAGGCCTCCATGCAACTTTATGCCACCATTCACATGCATAATCATGGAAGATAGCAAATGCAATCCATAAATTCCAATTCTGAACATGCAACCCTAAAATTAGTGCCACCCTTTCAAGGCCTAGCTCCCAACCACTACCCAAAACTTAATGAGACTTTATAGAATGAAATATAACATAAAAAAAAATTCATTCATACAAAACTTAGTCAAGAAATTGACCTAACCATGCCTAACCATGACAGTCATTTCGTCAAACATATGGTGAGCATGAAATATATAGGTAATGAATAAATATCTAAACATAGGGGTCTAAAACATATATGAAATTCACCAAGAACGTTTAATTCCCTATCTTAATAGTTGCAATAACATTTTTTAGTTCATGCATTCATCCACCAACCAAATACATATCAATTCATGAACAATCCCTAACTAGAGTATATAACATATCCATGCTTATAACCAACAAATAATCGTCATAGTAACCATGACATAACAACCATCAAAACATCATATTAACGAGTAAAAATGATTCATAGATTTCCATAGAGAAATAACTCTCATTAAATGATTCAAAATCCAACCAAGTTAGGGACTTTCACATACCACCTGACCATAGATTAGGCTAAATCAAATATTTCTTTCAGCCAATTACCCTTGTGCCATACTCCAAGCATGAATGTGGGATCTCATGGGATAAACCAAGACATAAACAACCAAAGGAATCCAAATGTTAAACCACCTCCTGTTACATAGTATTTTGTCATACCTCTTGTACTTCCCTGTGACATACCCCAAAGTTCCTAAAACATGACCATAATGCAGTGTACTCATTCATATATGCATCTCAAATCCTCCCTAAGACATTGATTGGAAAATGCCTTGAGCTTCCCCTAAAGGAAATACCTGTAAAACCCTAATTTAAGAATCATCACTATTATGAAATTGAAACCCGCGATGGTCACCCATTGAATTATCCTCGACCCATGATGGAATCCCTTTGTTTACTTGTATACCCACGATGATCCCAAAAATGAAATTTTCCAAAAGAGGATGAGAAGCTTCGTGATCTAGAAGATTCCATAGCGCCGAGCAGGAGGTTGTTCAGCATAGATGAGGTTGAGTTCTCCTAACTTGGCCTCTTGGTCTTATCCCTATTAGCTACCTCCTTGATATGATGGCCTACTCCTATCTTTGGAGAGATCCTAACTCCCTTTTCCATTCCCAAATGGTTAGTCTATGTCTATTTTCACCATTATGCTAAGATTGTGCCTATATGCTACTCATTTGGCTTGGAGAAGGAGTGCTTGGAGAGATTAGCTTGGACTTGGACATTCATTCAAGGAGATCCTATCAAAATCAAGGCTTGGTTGTATGTTTCCCCTTCTTTTCTATTAATATATAATTGTTGGTTCATTTTCCATTGATGTGTATGCTCATGTATCATCTATCTTAACATTCCTTGATTAGTTAAGTAGGTTTCTTTTGAATATGATTTTTGTATTTGCATTCCTTGTTGTGTCTTGATCTCTTGTGTAGGTGCATAAACGGTGTGAGCAACAAAAATGAGCCCATGATGTAAGTGATTCAAGTTCTTCAAAAAGGAGATTGAGATTGCATCAGAACGAGGTAGGCCATCTTCTTCATTTCTCTTTTCAATTGTAACTTAGGAAAGTGTCTAGTAGATTGTGACATAGGTTTCTAGTCCCACTCATTGGGTTAAAGGGATCCTCTTTGTCTGTAGAGAGGATTTACCTACACACAAAAAATGGCGACTTCACTGGGGACACTATAACCCTTTCCATCTATTCCTTCAATCAGATCCTATGTCTAGTTAGACCAACCATCAATTTCTCAACTTGTTTACATCAATCTGGGTTTATACCATCACTGATTATTGCCTTAGAATGTTAAGCCTATATTTTTCTTGTAATTGTTTGTTTCCCATATTCCATGCCCACTATGGGTTTTGCTCTAACAGTTGCGATGGAAAAAAAATTCTTCATTATTTGCTCATGCTGAAATCATCAATACTTTTGCGATACAAAGTAGTGATGATGACCCAGACCATCGCGGGTTTGGCTATGCAAAGTAGCAATGATAATCCAATCATCATGGGGTTGGGTGTATAAAGTGGCGATGATCCTTAAATGTGAAAAATTTTAAGGTTTCTTCCTTAGAATCCAGTGCATCTTGGCCCCTAAGGTATTTTCCTATCCTATATGCTTGGGTTTGTCAGTTTTTGATTGATTGTCTTGATTAATTTCCAAATTTGTCTCATTGGCTTTGAAGTCAAATCTAATTGGGTTCTAGGGTTACTGGCCAATTAGTCATCACTATCTGCTTGTTGGCATCATTGAGATGTTTTTTTCGCTGATTGATTGAGTGTTGCTTTATGTGGAAATCATTGAAAACATCGTTTTTCATTTTTTTAGCTTGTATTTCGAAATTTATTTTTCTTAAAAATGCATTAGATTAGTTTCATTGAAAAGTTATTTTTTGAGATTCATCATTGAAAATAGATCACATTTTCTGGTGTTTCAAAGCTAAAGACTGTATTAGGTGCATCAAATCATTCAAAATGAAAAGAAAAGAATAATTCATATAAGTGCATCTTAGTAAAGTTCAAATCGTTTTGCTTTCAAAAATTTGCATTTAGGATAGTGAAAAGTGGAAATCGTTTTTACTTTTGGAAATGCATTTGGAAGACGAAAGTGAAAGAAATTTTCATTGAGTTGAGTTGATTGCATTTTCATTTTCTCATTGCATTGGATTGCATTGATTGAATCAAAGTGGAAAGAAAAATAATTATTGCATATTAGTGAAGGGAAAGTGTTTTTCATTTATTATAAGATCACATCTTGGCATTGCATTTAGTGAAATGAAAGATTAGATTTCATTTTCACATTTTGCATTGTGGAAGGCATTTTGCATGATGCATTTTGTTTGATTCATTATTACGTGAAATTTATTCCCTTGATTAGTCTAGTTTTCATTGAAATGAAATGTTTTATTTTCTCATATAGTTGCATCATAGGTGTTCAGGTGACATCGTTTTGAGCCTTAAAACTGAAACATAATTGAAGATAAACATTAAAATTTACCTTAATTAACCTAAGGAGAGTTTGGAACATAACACAAATACCTAGAGTTCTAGGCTAGAGATGTATTCTGGTGTCTTTAAACATAGCAGTTATTGCTAACTTCCTACAGTGTATCCAGGGGGTGAAATCTCGTCCCAGTATGGAACCATATAGAAGGTTCTCTAGTACTTTTAGGTATATCAGAGACGCTTTAGTATGAGAAGTATATAGGGATGCTTTCATCGAATGGTTCTGAATTAGACAATGCTAACATAGACTTGTGCTCCCAGTACTGTCAAGTATATTGGGAGACACCACTAGGTTGCTATCCTTTAGCCATATGTAACCAAGTCAGATTCCTTGTAGATGTGATACACCAAACACAACATTAAGAGAGATTGGCCACCGTATGTTAAGTACTTGGTTTTAGGTAAGGTGTATATTGCAGTTCAAGGATACTTGGTAAACCCTTTTGCCTAGATTACCCCTTTTTTATTTATTTTTATTAAAGTTTTAAAATCAATTAATTGACCACAGAACAACATCCTTCCTGTGGAAATACTCCTTAGTATATCTTAGGTTGATACCAATCGCAACATTTCCTGAGTCTACCAGTCAAGGAAACCCCTCTAATGGGAATCCTAGTCCTTTTCCTTCTTTTGGAAATGTTGGTGCTCCTTATATGGAAATGTTGTCCCTTCCTGGAATGACCATTGGTCTGTCGATTTGGTTGTTTTCGACCTCGGTGCTTTCGAGTGTCCAAAATCCTTTTCAACCGAGTTCTCCTCCTCCTAAACAACATCAACCTCATGTTGATCCTAGAATTGACCCCTTGCCTTCTTCACCTAATTCTTCACCCTCTTCTTCCTCTTTGCCTGGTGAAAGTCTGGATTCTAGTAACCAGGAAGCTAAGAATAATAAGAAGAGGAAGAAGAAGAACAAGAAGCGAAATAAGAAAGGGGGAACCAAAAAACTATTGTTATGGATGCAACGAATGAAGAAAAATCTTCCAACGAGCCCCGGAAAGTAAAATTCCCTTGCATGTTATGTAAGGGTCACCACCTTCTTCGAAATTGTACTGGTATTCCCAAGGTCTTATAAGTGTGGTCTATAGGTTCACATTGACCTTTGTCATTAGCATATGGCGATCATGTTCATGATAAACCTTCAACTAGTAACCGTAAAGCTTATGGGATAAAGGGAAAAGTGAAATTTCCATGCAAGTTATGTGAAGGTAATCATCCCATTCACCTTTTTCCTCTTATGGATGAAGCTTCCAAAGAGTTGGAAAACCTTATAGCTTCCTAGGCTTGTCTTCCGGTTGGTTATCAGAAGATTTCCCCTGATCCTCTACTAGTTGATCCTGTCATTTATCAAAATTCATCTTTGATCAACCCCGCTCTCTCTCAAATTGAGTCTCGTGAGTCTGTTCTCGAACAACCATTGGTTGAGAAACCGGTAGACATGACTCCACCTTCAGTTAACCATACCTTTTAAGTAGAGAGTGAACCCCATACTTCTTAGGTTCTTCTATTTTCTTTAGTTTCAAATGAACTGGGGGGAAATCCTCCCATTCCCGAGGTGAATGAGAGTAGTTCTCCTATTACCATCAAGCAAGAGGGCATCTCTCACGTTCCTATGACACCCCCTCTAAGTGGTTTAGTCACTTCTTTTGATTGGAGTCGACAGGAAGGATATCGCCTTCCATCTTATGTGCCTTTCTAGATTATAGTACAGGCTTACCATATGGCCGTACCTAGCATAGTCATAGATGAGGGCACATTTGTTAGCATCTTGTCCTCAACTCCTTCGCAAGCTTTAGGTTCTCCTCAACTGTCACCCAGAATCTGTTAGCTTTTAACAAAGGAACTAGTCAACCGTTAGGGATCCTTCCTAAGTTTCCTATTACTTTGGGATGAATGACTATTTATATAGACATGATGGTTGTCTAAGGCCCTTTACATTTTAATCTTCTCCTTGGCTGTGACTATGTTTACGTCATGGGAGCCCTTGTTTCTTCCCTCTTTCGAGTGATGTGTTTCCCACATGAAGGAAGCATTGTGATCATTGATCAGCTTAGATTCATTGGTCCTAAATCAACTCCCACTCAACCATCATCCCTAAATGGTTCTTATGTACAAGCATTATCACCCCTGCCATAGGTTAATTACGTTGCCACCTATTCCATGCCCACATCTACTGATGATCTAGTGGATGATGTAGTACTCCATGTACTGGGGGCATTGGAGGTTGGTTTTTCATTTGGATCCCTAAACATGTATCCCTTCTAGAGTGTTGTTCTCCCTTCTAATGAGAACCTCTTGGAAGCCATGGCCTCATTTGGGTTGTGATCAAGGGTATGGAGCAGAGTTCTTTGTCTTATGTCAAGCTCCTTAAAAAATGAAACAAGGACCATGAGGATACTTCTTTTACTATGCCAACCTCATTAAAAAATGAAATAGGTATCCATGAGCAAAGTTCTTTTACTTGAGTCAAGCTCAGTAAAAAGTGAAACAAGGTTTCATGAGCATGGTTCTTTTCCTATGTCAAGCTCATTAAAAAAAATGAAACAAATCCCCTTCCAATTTGAACATTTTATTAGATCTCGTAAAATCTCAATCGAGTCTTTCACTTGATCTCGTCAGTGAACCTTCATTCCATCCACATGTTAGTAACCAATAGTCTGCTTAGGTGAATGAAATGAAGCTTGTGGAGCATGTACCTCAAATTGAGTCATTATGTTTGGGGAATGAAAACTTATCTCAAGCATAGTTTATTTTTGGTTCAAGCTTGTGTAAAAATGAAACCAAACCCAAGCACAATTTGTTTCCTTTTCAAGCTTGTGAAAAAATGAAATCATCTTCAAGTATACTCAAGCATAGTTTCCAATGTTTCAAGCTTGTTTAAAAATGAAACCATTTCCCACTTTACATCTCATGATTGTTGGTTTTATTAACTTGTTTTTCCATATGAGCCTTGGTTTTCTCATTCCATTGTCACCATATCTTTGGTTGATCACATGCTTTCACTTGGTTGTTTTATCCTTGCCTAAATAACATATGCGATGAGTAGTCTTATTAGCCATTCTTTTGACCATTACATGTTTTGAGCAGTTCCATCATTATTGGAACTAGTTTCTATCCTTTTATACCATTCATTCCTCTAGGTGGAGTCTCCTTTCAGCTCTTTTTAGACTTCAAAAATATGAAAATATCGTCGAGTACTTGTCTTTTTGAACTTGTTAAATTAAATGAATTGACATCGTCTCAGTATATGTTTACCCCTTTTTCGGGCTAAGATTGACTATTTACGAAAATGGTACACCTTAGTCGACATGGTCAATAGTTTCTCTCAAATATTGTTATCTACCTTTTTCGGTTCGAGGGAAAAATTATGAAAAGGAACATGATGGATTTTTATTTCTCATCTCTTTTTCAAACTCTCTAAATATGAAAAAGATACCAATTTGTTATGACATTAGACTCATCAAAATTTTACGACAAAAGACTCATCACCATGATGAGACCGATTTTCTCCTTGCTAAGACTTGTAAAACTTACAAGAATGGATTCATTTGAAGAAGTAACTTACATGAAAAGCATATGTTATCCTCTTCAAGCTTGTGATAAAATATTTGGGGTACTCGCTAGAAATACTGGGGGAAAAAATGAAAGTGAAACATCTATTGTATAGGCAGCATGTTGCTCTTAAACATGACACTTTTCTACTTCTCATGTCAAGTTTGGGATATCCTCACTCAGTCACTTGTGCTTCCGGGTTTGGGTGATCCATTTTTTGCTCTCATTTGAATATTCCAATTCATCATCATGACCTTTAGTCCTATGTTGATTCAAATGTTGCCCCTCTCCAGAGTCATCTCGCCAATGTTCAAGAGAAGTCCTATCTACAGTTATTTACCTAAAAAAAATTTGACCCATTGTTATAGTGTTGGATCTTCTTCATTTCATTCCACTTTATTCCTCATTTTGTCTCGATGATGGGGGACTCATCATGGCCCTCCTTCGATGGGTCACTTCCTGTCAACTTCAACTCATTATCTAGGAAGATGACTTAGAAACTCCCTTTCAATGCCTTAGAGCTTGCATGCCTTAATGGACAGTTCTTCACATTCAAAAACAGGTCTTCATAATTGGCCTTTCATCAGATGATTCCATGAGTATTCAACTTCAACTTCATTATCACACTCGTAGATTGTACTGCTATACCTTGAGAGCCATTTTCATTATTGGTGGTTTCTCTTGTCCCTGTTAACAGTCCACATCATTGGCCAGTAATCAAGTGGTTTTCTATCATGTTTGAATTCGACACATTCATTCACATGTTAGAAATCATACTTTGATCAGGTTGGAATGGAGTGGAAGACCCCGAGTCTTGTCTGATATGACTCAGGCTACGTGGAGTTATCTGTTATTCATAATTGTACATGTGTTTCTTCTATGTAGATGGTTGTGACCATACCGTGGGACTTTACATTTTTTATGATACTTCTATATCGGGTGGTTGTGTCCATACCTTGGATATTACATTTACAAATGATCCTCCTCATTTGGATGGTTGCACCTATGCCATGGATCCTTTCATAAAGTCCTTATTATCTGTATGGCTGTGTCCATATCATGGATTCATGTTTTGATATCATATATGTATATGTATATACATCCTTCATTTGCATGTCTCCTAATAGTGTTTTTTCTCATCCTTGCAGTAAAGCATCTCATCCATCACTCCCCGTTCTTCCTTCATGCTTTAGGGGGCATCTGTTACACAATATTTTGTCACACCTCTTGCACTTCCCTGTGACATACCCTAAAGTTCCTAAAACATGAGCATCATGTAGTGTACTCATTCATATATGCATTTTCGATCCTCCCTAAGAAATTGATTGGAGAATTAATTGAGCTTCCTCTAAAGGAAATAACTCTAAAACCCTAATTTGAGAATCATCGATCTTATGAAACTGAAAACCGTGATGGTCACCCGTTGCATTATACTCGACCTATGATGGAATTGCTCTATTTACGTGTATACCCACGATGATCCCAAGAAGGAAATTTTCCCAAAGAGGATGAGAAGCTTCGTGATCTAGAAGCTTCCAAAGTGGTAAGCTAGAGGTTGTTTGATGTAGATGAGGTCGAGTTCTCCTAACTTGGCCTCTTGGTCTTATCCCTATGAGCTACCTCCTTGAGATGAGGGCCCATTCTTATTTTTGGAGAGAACCTAACTCCCTTTCCCTGCTTATATATTCATCCTTTCCCATTCCCAAATGGTTGGTCTATGTCTATTTGCACCCTTATGCTAATATTCTGCCTATAAGACTTGGAATTAGACATTTATTAAAGGAGATCCTATCAACATCAAGGCTTGGTTGTATGCTTCCCCTTATTTTCTATTAATGTACAACTGCTGGTTCATTTTCCATTGATGTATATGCTCATGTATCATCTATCTTAACATTCCTTGATTAGTTAAGTAGGTTTCTTTTGAATATGTTATTTGTGTTTGCATGCCTTGTTGTGCCTTAATCTCTTGTGTAGGTGCATAAAGGTTGTGAGCAACAGGAATGACCCTGTGACATAAGTGATTCAAGGTCTTCAACAAAGGAGATCGAGATAGCATCAGAATGAGGCGGGCCATCTTCTTCGTTTCTCTTTTCAGTTGTAACTTAAGAAATTTGTCTAGTAGTTTGTCACGTTGGTTGCTAGTCCTACTCATTGGGTTAGAGGGATTGTCTTTGTCCATAGGGAGGATTTACCTAGACAACACCTCCACCCTCATACTACCATGATCTCACCTAAACTGATCCCGAGATCAAAAAGACAAACCAAGCTTGGATGCCTCATAATTCCTTCACTATCCCTTGAGGAATTTTTTTGTCTCCACCCATATATTGAGGGATTCCTAGATAAAAGCATCTCCATGTTGAAAATGTGCTCTAATACTATTGTTGGAAACCTTTAAACACTACTAGGGGGGTGAATCAGTAGTGTGATCTATATAAATTTAATTCCTTTTATTAAATTTTTACTAAATCACACATACAAGCACTAGTAACTAATTAGATTATTCATGCATATAAACATATAAGCAACTAATTCATAAACCATGTGAGCAACATAAACAATATAAATTTCATATAATCACGTCATCACACATGATAAACAATATTTTTGGTGGAAACCCTTCCAGCAAAAAAACCACCCTTGTTGTTTCTAGTCTGCTCTTAATTTATATTAGTCAATAAATTGGTCTTTTACATTGCTTGTTGACTTCCATCAACATGAATACTCAACCTCATATACATAATTCCAACATCGATCAGCTAGGAGACTCGATACTACTAATCAAATTAGAAATTGTTGTTCCCTATGGATCTCTATGGACTACCATTCACTAAAGGACACCACGAGTAGTCAATCCTCGCCCAACTACCATTGGACTATCCAACCACCATTGGATTGAGAAATTTGTTCCTTTCGCTAAAGCTTTGCCATCACTTCTCCTCTCTCATGAAGTCACTGCTCTACTCCACTATGCGGACCTCATTTCATGTATTCTCAAACTATATCCTAAGACACTCTGCTCAACAACAAATCAACTCTAAATACTTTCTCTCAGCAATAATATCTCATCATCAATCAATATGAAAACAAATGCACAAAATATGTGCTCTCCAATAGTAATTTGTGGCCACACAATTCTAAATATTATCAAACTCTCACAACAATAAAATGTTAAATAATACAAATAACATCATAAGACACATGGCTATGTGCTACAAGCATCAGTACCTTTTGCAAAAAAAGTGTGAGAGGATCACCAACATATACTCCAATAGCATACCAAAACTCTTCCTCAAACAATCTCTACTCCAGCAGCATCAAATATAATATATTCTACAACATGCTTCAAATCTGGACATTATTCAGTCATAAACACTCATGGACTTAAGCATATAATCTCTACTCAATATCTAAAGCATAATCTCATTATTTTGCCTTCTCTCCACACATACACTCAACATCTAACTCCATCAACAACCACAAAGCTCACAATACAAGAATATAAAACATGTAGGTTGAAATTGAGCTTGGGACTAGGATCAAAGGTGCACAAATTGGACCAAACCAACCCACTAAGGTCACTACTAGTGCATTAAATGAATTCACATCATGGGAGGACCTTCCAAACCATTCTTGACTTTTTCAAACAATTATGGAAGGCTCTGGGAATTTGCAAGCTAATTTCCTTTTGAACAGTGCGAGGAATGCGAAGAAAATATCATGAAAACACTATGTCACATTCATGACACTGTCTAAACTCAACTGGGGATATACCCACTACAATAATATACCTTCCATGCGAATGGAGCATCCCAACAACTCCCATAGGCCTCTATGCATGGGATTGGGTCTAAAAGTGAGGAAAACCATCGATCCTTTAGCTTAGGACCTTTTCCATCTATTACATCCTCTTCCCTTGCATTTGTACATGCCTCCAGACCTATGAGATGTCCTCTGACACATCTCCAAGTATATCAAACAATCCTCCTGAGTGTCATTGTCAAGTTGACCTAGAAGGGCCAACAAACAAGGTTGGAAAGTATGCCAACAAGTCCTCTACTCTCCATCAATTCTCTTAACAAGTTGCAACACATTTGAACAGGCCTGCAAACCTTTGCAGCACCTATGAAACATTTTTATCACATCATGAATCCATCACATCACTACTACAAGTCATTGATCTAAAAATCACTCGTGAATGATCTCAGTTAATTAATGAAGGTATTACGGACTCATGTGTTGGGGTGTGCCCATGTTATTTTGAGCAACGGATCGATAAGATTGCGAAATACATAGACACTTGAAATAGTAAGAGAAACACAGTAAGCAAATATAGAACACAAAAAATTTAATAAGGAGATCACCCAATCCTTCTGGGCTACGTCTCTTGGTCCAGCTTCAGTGGTGGTCTTTTCTGTTGTGTCTTAAAGCAGAGATTTTAAAATAAGGAGCCAACTTTGAGTCTCACCTATCAGTAAGGTGGTACTTGGATCCACCAAGCCTTTAGAGTACACAAACTCCCCCATACTGAATCTCAACCTCAATTGATCTCAATGGTATAAGTCCAATTTGGTACTCAATACCTGATAGCTATACAAAAAGGAGTTGCTTGAACCTCTCAAGCCTTCTCTGGAGTTCACAGACTCTTAGACTCTCTCTGTCTCTGTCTGCTTGATGCTGCCTTTGCTCTACAGGTCAGTTCAGCTTCTCTGTTCTCTGCAATTCGCTTCTTTCTCCGCTTCTGTTCCCTTCTCTTCTATTCTATTTTTTGTCTCTATGTCTGTTCATGGCTTAAATCCAATCTGCTCCCTGACTGTTCATTTCCTCTTCCTGGCTCTATGGTTCGCCTGCATCTATCTGCTGGAATTCCCCTGCTTTGCTTCACCATCCCTGTGTAACCCTGCACAGAGAGGTGGCCACTTGTCACCTTACAAACTAAGTGTCAGTTTTCTTTGAATGGTCATTATTTCCATTATTCCAGGTTTTTCTTGCGAAATTGATTCTTTTTCTAGCTCATCGATCATGCCAGACCTCAAATCTTTATGTGCCTCACTCTATTTCCCCGTCAAATCCAGTCATCCATCGAGTTGATTCTCCGCCATTGATCTGGAGTCTCCAGATCCTATGGTCTCTGTATATATCACACAGTTAAGTTGCTCGACCGTTACTCACGGGATGTAAGAGGTTTTCTTTCTCATCCGCTGGACATGCATCGCCCATTGTATGGCATCACGCTGAACTCAGCCAAACCTGCTTAACGCTCAAAGTGTTGGGTATACGACCAAAGTCCCACATTGACTAGAAGTGGGGAGGATCATGGGTATATAAGGATGGACAAATATCTCCATTGGTATGAGGCCTTTTGGGGTAAGTCCAAAAGCAAATCCATGAGGGCTTAGCCCCAAAGTGGACAATATCATACCATTGTGGAGATATGTGGTGTCCAGAGTCCTTACAATACTCACTGCTTTACATTCATTCATATGAAATCTCTTTAGTACTTCATTTGTATATTTTCTTTGTGTGATTATGGTTCTTCCTTTATTTCTCCATACTTCAAGACCTAGACAATAGTGCATTTCACCAAGATCCTTCATCTCAAATTCCTGTGATAACTTTATTTTTATATCTGTAATTAATTTATCAGCACTCTGTGTTATTATTAGATCATCAACATATATAGAAAGATACTATATCCCCATTCCTGTCTGTCTTGACATACAAATTAGGATTATTTTTACTCCTTTTAAATCCTTGCTGAAAGAATACTTTGTCAATTTTCTCATACCAATATCTGGGGCCTGTTTTAGTCCATATAAGGCCTTCTTTAACTTGCATACAAGATGTTCTTGACCCTTCTTTACAAATCCTTCTGGTTGAACAAGATAAATTTCTTCCTTTAAGTCACCATTTAGAAAAGCTGACTTTACATCTAATTAATGTAGCTTCCAATCATATTTAGTTGCCAATGCTATCATGATTGTATTCATTTTTGCAACCAGAGCAAGGGTATCTTCATAATCTATATCCTCTTTTTCTGAATAACCTTTTGCAACCAATCTTACCTTATACTTGTCTATGCTACCATCTGCATTAAATTTTGTCTTGTACAACCATTTTGATCCTATAGGGACTTTATTTTCAGGTAATTCTATTAATTCTCAAGTTTCATTTTTCATTATAGAGTCATATTCTTCTTTCATAGCTTCCATCCATTCTTTATGATTTTTGGCTTGTTCATAATTTAAGGGCTCAAAAACAGTGATTACTTGAAACATTAAGGCATAATCTTTATACCTAATGGGGACTTGAATTTGTCGTGTTAACCTTCTTAGAGGTTCATTACTTTGTGTAGTACCTTCTCCTTTTCTTCTCTGTGGAGTGCCTTCATTACTTCTTTGTGGACTTTGATCCCTTGATGTGCCTTTTGGAATGTCCATGTGTTTTAGTTCTTGAGTTGATTCCACAACTTCTTCTTCTTCTTTAAAGTTTTCATAAGAAGATTGCCATGTATTATGTTCATCTTCTTTTATTTGTTTGTCTACATGCTTATGAAATATAACATATCTACTTGCAAAGACCTTGTGAGTACTTGGATCATACATTTTATATTCTTTTTTATCAGTGCAATATCCAATAAAAATACATTTGATGGCTTTGGCATCTAACTTTCTCCTATCCTCTTTAGGAATATGAGCAAAGGCCTTGCATCCAAATATCCTTAAATGACTAACTTTAGGTTTAAAACCATAAAATGCTTCAAATGGTGTTTTGTGCTCAAGATACTTAGTAGGGCTTCTATTTTTAAGATATACAGTTGTATTAATGGCTTCAGCCGAAAAACTATTAGAAAGTCCTTTACTTTTTATTATACTTCGAGCACATTCAACTAATGTTCTATTCTTTCTTTCAGCGACTCCATTTTGTTGAGGTGTATGTGGTACTATAAATTTTTGCACACTTCCATTTTGTTTGCAATATTTGATAAAAACTCTTGAAGTGTAGTCACCACCTTTATCTGATCGAAGAATTTTAATGTTCTTTCCTATTTGCTTTTCAACCATATTCTTGAATTCCTTAAAGTATTCAAACACATCAATTTTGTTTCTTATAAAGTATACCCAAGTGTATCTAGTGCTATCATCAATAAATATAAGGAAGTAATATGCTCCACCAAGTGACTTAGTTTGCATTGGACCACATACATCAGTATGCACTAGTTCAAATATTTCACGTTTTCTTCTATTTTCATGCACAGGAAATTCTTCCCTATGTTGTTTTCCTAGTGCACAACCTTCACATTCAAGGTGTTCACCCTTTAATTGGAAGACCTTCTACCATCAATTTCTTTTGTAGTAACATTAGGTCATTATGATTTAAGTGTCCATACCTTTGATGTCAAATTTCTATAGTTGACATGCCTGTTGATGCCAAAGCTTGATGCCCATTCTTCATTAAATCCAACTTGTATAAGCCTCCAACTCTCATTCCTTTTGCAACAACTTTGTAGTTGTCCTGCACATCCTTTACCAAACAATGTGATTTCACAAATTCTACTTTTAAATGTTGATCTCTGATAGTAGAGACTGAAAATAAGTTCTTCTTTAATCCTGGAATAGACACCACATTTTGAATTTATTTTTCTTCTCCATTAGGCATCATAACACTTATATTACCATATCCTTTAATTTCATGTGATCTATTATCTCCTAAATAGATGTGTCCACCATTATTAATCTCATGATAAGTATCAAACCAATATCTTTTGCATGACATATGGATTGATGCACC
Organism: Pinus taeda; assembly: GCA_000404065.3. NCBI lineage: Eukaryota > Viridiplantae > Streptophyta > Pinopsida > Pinales > Pinaceae > Pinus > Pinus taeda. The sequence continues at coordinate 236,689 of APFE030085349.1, forward strand.
AGAATCTATAAACCAAGCATTATCATCATCAGTTTCTGCTGATAAAGTAGCATTGGACACAAACAATTTAAGATTGCTAACATCTTGACTAATTGCTTCATCTCTATCAACATAATTTCCTGAATTCCTTCTTCGTTTAAATTGATCAGACCTCCTTTTCATGTAATTCTTAGCAAAATGACGAGGTTTTCCACAGTAATAACACACATCATCTCTACTTGATTTGGCATTTGTCCTTGGTAAAGGGGTACCTTGAAATGATTTTACCTGTGGCTTTTTGCCTTTATTTTTCTCCCATTGTTTACCTTTGAGGGACTTCTTCCCTTTGGCCATCAATGCTAAATCTGAATTAGGAGATTTATGTTTAATGCTTCTTCTCCGCTCTTCTTCCTACATAAGTATACCTGCCAACTCATCAAAAGTAGGAGCCTTCTCTCTAGCTAAAAGACCAATTATAAACATTTGATATTTATCAAGCATTCCACTTAATGTCACAGTAACCAAGTCTGTACTAGATACTGATTCACCAATGTCACCTAGTTTATCCTTTAGATCTTTAATTCTATAAATGAAATCACTAGCACTTTAATTTTATTCCATCTTAATTGAAAGAAGCTTACTCTTTAAATACAATATTCGATTTGTAGTATTTGTCTCATACAAATTTTTGAGAGTGTCCCATGTCTCCTTGGATTTTTTGCACTCTCTAATGTGTGGAGTAATGTTGTCCTTAACCGTCATCCGTAGAAGCACCTTTGCTTTGCTTTCCCATCGCTCCCAATCTTGAATTGCAGCATATGTGGCTGGAGGGGACACTGGCTTAACTTCAGTTCCAGACACAATCGCCCATGTATTGTTGCCTTCCATCAAAGTCCGCAACTTAAACTTCCAATTTGCATAATTTTCACCATCTAACTTGTTAGATTCAGATAAATAAGATTCTGCCAATATATTAGCCATTGTTAATAAGCTTATAAATTCTTTTCTACCAAGATACAGTTTTTTTTTCACAATTTCAATAAATAATTTCCTTACTCCAAAAACAAACCAAGATTTTACCATTCACTGCCATCATCGCTCCTTGTCTCCATTAATTCTTAAAAACTTCATACAAAATATACCCACTTAAAAACCACAAATTATTCTCCCAAATCACAAAAAATACAACCATAAACAACAACCACAACTATTTTTTTTACTTAGTTCGAACTTCCAATATAAAATATATCACTTTTAGACTATCGGACCTTCAGCTTAAAATCAATTAAAAAACTTCAATTATCACCAAGTATGATATGGATTAAATATAGTGCAACCAATTTATAAAAAAAATTGAGAGTATGGTTTTACCCTTATGTACACCCTATACCAGTGAAGGTAGTGAAGACTCCTTTAAGCTCTTTACAGAAACAGATGGTAAGCAACAGCTCTATCTCACTGTTACTACAACAACTCTTCCCTCCAGCAGCTCTCTCTTACCAGCACTCCAAATGCTTTGAACTTTCCATGCTCCACCATATTCCACGACTTTCAGCGTCGAACTATGCTCTCTAATCAGCACCAATTACAACAATTAAAAATAAATGTGCAGCAGTACTAACGCTCACCGCTTCTCCAGGAAGTTCCTCATGGCTCCAGCCCGTAACACACAGTGCCCTCCAAATGGCAACGGTCAGTCCAATGGCTTCACCTTCGATTGGAAATTCTTTACAACCTTCAGTAGCTTCGATCTTCAGCTCAACACGTCTCAGACAGGAGCTCACACATATAATATCACTCTGCTACAGATTCACCGAAGATCCAATGCTCTCTTCCACGACCAATGGCGCTTACTATTAACTCCAACTCACAGCACACAGCTCCAACTCACAGCACACAACCGAGCCTTCAGACTTACTGCCTCCTTTACACGGTTCACCAACACCAAGCTCACAGCGCTTTACCAACACTCGCTGAGGTGTCTCACAGCTCTTCACAACTCAACCTCACACCTGCTCTAATACCAAATCAAAGAGTGCAGAACTTCAGATATGAACACACAAAAAAAACTCGGAACACTTGCCTTCATTCAATGATGAATAGGTATTTATACACAACAAAGAAAATTATGGAGTTTGATGGGGCTGTGGCTTCTCCAGGAAGCTTACCCATTTGTCAATGTATCCGCCGAATTCTAGAAATTGCACCTGAAACGTCTACTCAATTCTCTAGATTAATCTAGCGGCTATATTAATGGTGGGTAGTTGGAATTAATACCTTCCAACAACTCACTCTAATCAAAACCATCGGCGACAAATTTATATCGAATTTTCCATCTATTTTTAAGTTGTTTTGCTTTGGAATCATATTGGTATTGGGAATGTAGGCGGACAGGGCCCGTGGAGAAGAAGCTTCATGTATATCTTATTATATGAAAGACAATCTTGGAAAAATAGAGGAAGATGCTCTCAATCATATCAACTCTGTGGTGAATAACTTTGATTAAAGAACAAAATTGGGAGTTACTCCGACCGGATAACAATGTTCCCATCTCTTCCATGACATATGCTTTTGACATCAGCAGAGATTTCCACTACGGCTATAAATACCGAGATAGCTACAGTGTTGCCAACCGTGAAATAAAAAAATTGGTGACTAGAACGTCCTCGAACCTGTTTCTATGTAACCACACTTCGAATTTGAAACAAGTTTATTTTAAAACATGGGCGTTAAGTTTATTTTGTTTTATTGATTAGATTTGACATCACTTCCATGAAGATTGTGTGAGTTGCGTTATTTTGAGTTTATACTAGCTCGTAATGTTAAAACAACTAACAAATTATTTATATAATATTATATTTATGTAAACACAAACTTTCTTTGGGAAAAACCATTGGAAAAAGTTGTAACTTTTCATTAAATAAAAATTTACAAACATTTTCTCAACTCCAATCTTCTTTCCTTCTCGCTTCACATGCAATGTCTAACCAAGAGTATATATAAATAATTTCTCATAAAATGATCTAGAGAAATATTATTGACACAATACCGTGTGCTATTAAAACCATGAGTCCAAAACCACTAACCCAAAACCATCTTGTAGACTTTTTGAGAAGTTTCAAGAAGTCATTACATTATTATTTTACTTTATTTATTTTGTCTCACACACAATAATCTCACACTTGAGACCAAATACAACTTTCTATCTCTTAGTTACAGATCTTTCCCAAGTCTTATTTTAGCGGCCAAGGCTCTACAAATGTCGTGCTTATCCATTGGAAATTTTTTTTAACCAAATACAAATTTCTATCTCTTAGTTACAAATCTTTCCCAAGTCTTATTTTATCATCTTTGCAATAGGGCAGTGAAGGCATATCGTGCTTATCCCTTGCCAATTTTTTTGTTAACATATCAACTAGATTGTCCTTTGTGTGTATTTTCTCCAACTATAACAACCCATCCTTGAACACTTGGTGAATCCAGTGGTAGCTAAATTTTCCTTTGTGTGTATTTTCTCCAACTATAACAACCCATCCTTGAACACTTGGTGAATCCAATGGTATCTGACATCAATATGCTTTGTCTTGTAGTGAAAAGTGGGGTTTTTGGCAACATGGAGTGCATTTTCACTATCACAATTCAATACATACTTTTCCTACTACAAACTTAGTTCCTCTCAATATGCTTTGTCTTGTAGTGAAAAGTGGGGTTTTTGGCAACATGGAGTGCATTTTGGCTATCACAATTCAATACATACCTTTCTTGCTACAAACTTAGTTCCTCTAGGAACCTCTTCATCCAAATCATTTTCTTGCATGCATCGGTTGCTTCCATACGCTTAGCTTTTGTGATAGAAAGAACCAAAAACTTTTGCAGTCTAGATATTCGTGATACTACAACCCCTACAAAAGCACAGATGTGACATGTTATGGATCTTCTAGAATCCATGTCCCCTGTGAAAAAAAAAATCTTTAAATCCATCCAATAAGGTATTAGTACCTTGAAAGCACAAACAATAGTCAATCGATCCTTTAATATATCTAAAAATCCACTTAATTGCATTCCAATGTTCCTTGCTTAGGTTTACAAGGAACTTACTTACTACTCCCAGTGCATGTGCTGATAAGAAATGCAGAAGACAGAAGTTTGGACCAAACACATGGGAGCTCACAGGTGCAGATCACCAGGAGCTCCCTCCAGCAAATGCATTCGCTTCACTTATTCATTAATCATCAGGAATTAAATAGATACATAGGTAAAAACAGATTCCTAATTAATAGGAACTGAATGTCAAATAAAGAGCAAATCATAACTACCCATTCTCCATTAATTTCTAACATCCCCCCTTAATGGAGAAAGAGATTTTTAAACACACCTAAAGTGTCCCTAAGCAAATCAAACTTCAGTCTGCTTAGTGAATTTTAGTTCAAGATGGAGGTTGCTGACTCATATCCAGAGGTAGAAGACATTCATCAGCATGTCTCCTAAGAACAGAAAACCCTCCATGGGTACTGGTATCTGATGCAGTGAGGGGCTTACAGAAAGAGTATACTAAAGGCTTCGGAGGCAGTGGGGTTAGAGGCTCCTTGTCAACAGACGAGTCATCCTCTGCCTCTGGAGGCAAGGTAATTTTAGAAAACACTTCATATGTATCAGGTTCAGCCTTCAGTTGGACATTGATTACGCGGCAAAGGATCTTGTAGGGCAGGTCAAACAATGGCATGTGCTGGTCAGCCCCCTGGTTACAGCTCCTTGCAGAATTGCTCTGAGCTAAAGTCCTACATTGTGTTTCTTGGGATGATCTTGGAGATGTTTTCTCTTGTTCACAGCTTCCAGCAGGTGCATCAGACTTGGTTGTTTTTGTTTGTTCCGACTATTGGTCGGGCTCTACAGACAGTAAGTGAGTTTCTGTTGAAGCATGAGCAGCAACATGTAACTCTTCCTCATTAACAGAAGCTCTGATTTTTGATGGGTTTGAGTCACCCCCTATTGAATTGTCAATCACATGAAAACCAAATAATTTGCAGTTGCTATCAATTTGACGTGAAACAACTTCAGCCCCCTTGGACATTTCCCAAAGATCAAAACTAGGTTGCTGCTCAGTTGCTCCCATGTTATTGACTTGCATGGTTTTGGCTGCATTCTATCCACACCACCATGTGCTCCTGAAACCTCTTATTGGCATGGTGATATCATATGCATTGGCCAGTTTCCCACCGATGCTTCCATTCCAATGTTTGAAAATTGTGGGTGGCCATTCAAGTCAGTCCATCTTACATTTCCACTCTGCTTATGGGATTGGGTTGCAGAGGTCGCAGACATCTTCCTATTTGACTCACACAATTGTAAGCTGTTTGGAAAACTCATTGACCACAATCCTAATCCATCCATAATTTTACCCTCTTGGTCCTGAAACTGTTTTCTTGAAAGCTTTGGTTGTTGGCCATCTTCCAGGATACTATTTGTTAATGAACCACGGAATTCTTGCACTTCCCCCACAGGTTGAAAATTTGAGAAAGTATCTGAATATAGCGAGTCATGCCTAAGTGACAGCATCCAATTTTCTGAAACCAACCTTCTTTGACAGCCCATACCTTCTTCTTTGACATCATCCAGTTTTGATTCCCCCCATGCAACCATATTTTGACCACTCTCCAAGTCACTATCACCCAAAGATGCCCCCAAGGTCATAACTTCTTGACCTTGCAAGACCCTTGGAAACCTGTGCACCTGAGTAGAATCCACTGGAGCCCTGTATCCCGCACCTCTTGATGCAGCAAGACCAAAGTCTGAGATACAAGCATTCCCACTCTTATCTAACAAAACATTGGAAGACTTGATATTCCCATGGGCCAGCTTGGGAGATTTACACGAGTGGTGAATGAAGGTCAAACCACGGACTGCACCCAACGTTATTTTCATTCTCGTTGTCCTGTCAAGCGGAGTTCTCCCAGGACCACGATGCCGCAGATTTTCAGCGGACTTATTTGACGCCATCAAGGCTTGTTGAGGCATACTTTTCACATCCAACTTGTAGAGTCCTCCTATGCAAATACCTGTAGCAATGGGCTTCATCTGATCCAACAAATCTTTAATAATGCAATAAGATTTAAAAATTCTACCTTGAGGTCCTGATCTGTAAACTTGGACACAGAAATCAGGTTCTTCTTAATGTCAGGAACATACCACACATCAGATATATTCCTGATCTTACCATCAGGCAGAGTAACAAGGACATCTCCATGTCCCTTGATCTCGTACCCACTATTATCTCCAAGATAGACTTTTGCTGCAGTGTTGGATTCTTTAAAATTTCTGAACCATTGATTTTTACCTGACATATGCGAGGAGGCTCCAGAATCCACGATCCAAATATCTGATTCATCCTCCTCAGTAGCAGTGTCACCCTCGGCCATAAATAGTCTAACATCCAGATTCTGATCTGGGTCTATATTTGCATCTGCATCTGCCAAATGACCTGCATGCCTTTTCTGATTGTACCTCTCTTGATTTGTCTTCTTCTTGCAACAAAATTTAGCAATATGGCCTATCTTACCACAATAAAAACATTCAGGAGCAGAGTCATTTCTATACTAGGTCATACCTTGTGGTGTCGTTTCTGATGTGTTGCCCCTCCTCTGATCAGCCATCGCTCTCCCTTTTGCCTTGAACTTTGTTATCAATGCAAGATCTGGATCTTGAGGCTTGAGAGACGACCTCCTTTCCTCTTCATGTAGCAAAATTCTAGTAAGCTCTTCAAAACTTGGAGGCTTTTCTCTTGCATTCAATCCAGTTATAAACATCTGATAGTCATCTGTCATACCGTTCATGGTGATTGTCACCAGATCATCATTTGCCACGGTTTGACCGATATCAGATAGTTTATCTTTAACTTCCTTTATCCGAGATAAGAATGACGAAACAGACTCATTCTCCTCCATCTTGATTGAGAGGATCTTCTTCCCGAGGAACAAGGTTCGGCTAGTGTTCTTGATTTCATACATGTCTTTGAGAGTTGTCCAGATCTCATTCGCTGTCTTGCAATCCCGAATATGAGGAATGATGCAATCTTTAACTGACAATTTTAGTAGGACCTTTGCCTTCAGCTCCCTTTTCTCCCATTCTTGAGTTGTTGTATTTGTTCCACCATTTGCAACACTTGGCTTACCTTCATCACCGATGACAATGCTGTAGGTATTCTGACCTTCAAGCAAAGTATGAAGCTTAAATTTCCAATTTATGTAATTGGAACCATCCAATTTGTTGCTTTCATTTAAATAATCTGCCATCTGAGAATTCATCTTTGAAAAAAAGCAGGCTACCCCGGCAGTAGCGCAGATCACAGATCCTTCAAGGGATCGAGCAATTTTCTCACACCGTTGCCTTACGTTGCTCCCTTGGGGCCTTCTCCAAAACGCAACCTCCAACATATCACCAGCCCAATTGACAGCTTTCGATCTTAAGGCAGAGGCGAAGGCCCACTTTGGCAATTTCTCTGCGCTCCTTCGTGCAGCGCAATTTGCAAATCGCAAGCTAGATCGAGTGGCCCAGTCGCAACGGCTTCCTCCTTACCCCAATCGACTGGATTCAATTCGAATCACATGGGCTCCTTGGAATATTCACCTCACGCAGCCTACGGCTTCCACGACAGTCTTTTATCAAAGGAGCTTGATATGGCAAGTCTTCCTCCTCCTCAGAAGTGAATCAGCAGAATGCAATCTCTCCAGATCTCGGCCTCCAGGAAAGCGATCTCGACTTTAGATCCTAGAAAGCACGATCCTACAACAGATCAGGTGTTGGAGCAGGCCGCAACTCTCAGCCACTTGGTGTCCTCGCTCTTATCCCGCAGCAATGGA
>APFE030085354.1:0-11046 GCA_000404065.3 Pinus taeda
TAAATTTGAAGTTAATTACAATAAATTTTAAGAATACATTGTTTATATATATATATGTGTGTGTGTGTGTTTTCTTTTTAAATATTAATATTTGGAACATTACATATGATATTCATTTATTTAAGAAAACAATATAACCTTCACAAAAACCATTTGAAGTACATTTATAATTGAATTTAAAATTCATTATTTATTATCAAATTATAATTAAAAAAAACATTTACAATAATGGAAAATTATTTCTTAAAATTTAATTAAAACATTAAAAGAAATAAAATATTTCAAAATATAGACATGAGAGTTAAACAAACCAGAATATATATATATATATGAAAGTACTTTTTTATATTTATACAAAATTGGCAATAATTCATAGAATATTTTATACAACAACTTTATAGAATTAATTAATTATGTTAAAATAAATTCATGTTTCCAACTATAACCAGAAAGGTGAAGTACAATATGTATAGTGGACTTTTACAGAGGTGTAAACAAATGTTTACTGTACAATAATATATCTTCTAAAATTTTACTCTCGCGTAAATAAATGTTTAATCTCCTCCACACTGTCCCAAGGGATGCGGTAAGGTTATTTCCCAAGGGATGGAGTGAGGAGCACAACATCATTATCATAACTTTTTGTGAATTCCTAAATCGAATTAATCTAGCCATATGATTTCAACAACGTTAGTTGTCACTCAATGCCTCCCACTCATCATAAAATTCAAAAGCTCCACAACTCACACGTGTAATGGGACTATGATGTGTGGATTTAATAATTAAATTAAACATCATATAATCTCCTATCTAATAAATATGACGTGTCTACTCAATAATATTTGCTAAGCATTCTCAGCCTCAGAGATATTTTCTACTTAATACTAGATATGAAATTTCCCCTTTGCTTCGATGGAATGAAGAATATAAGGGATGGCGGCTGCTGGAATGAAGAAAATAAGAGATGATGACTAGGGTGCACATGGGCTACCAGAAATGAGGTGAAAGGAACTGGAATTTGACACTTTCAATTTCATCTACTTTCAATTGGTGGTGAATCCCTCATTTAATCTTTACATCAAGTTATTTTTCCTTCTTGTGCATTGATTTTCTAATAGAAAAATAGTTATCCAATTACTTCTTTTCAAATAGGTTTTCCAACTCCTTGTTGTGTAACTATTATACTAACTATTGTGTTTTCTTCTTCAATAAAAACTCTAATACGTGTTGATCAATACACAATTTTTTGAACTTACAGAAAATTCGCAATGAGATAGACTAGAAGACAAAATATGTAATGAACGCTAATTTCCTATATTATAAAAAAATCAATTAACAAAAACTCATATAAAGCCACAATTTTCAAGTTCAAAAATATAGCCCAGAAATAAAAAAGTTCATTACATAGTATAACATGTTATAAAATAAGTATCATTAAAGGATTTCAACTTCAAAAATGATAATACACATACAAAAGGATTTTTAGAATGTTATAAAATGCTTAGTGTTTAAGTTTTATACGACTTTAGTAACTACTTATAATAAACACTTAAGTAAAAGTTACAAAACATTTTTTAAAATGTTGTAAAATGCTTAGGGTTAGGGTTTATAAGACTTTAGTAAATGCTCTTAATAAACACTTAAATTAAAGTTACAAAATGTTTTAAAATGTTATAAACTGCTTAGGGTTTAGTTTTTAAGTTTTGGAGTTTAGAGTTTAAGGTTTAGGGTTTATAACACTTTAATAAATGCTTCTAATAAGAACTTAAATAAGAGTTACAAAAAGATTTTAGAAATGCTATAAAATTCTTAGGGTTTAGGGTTTAGGGATTATGGTTTAAGGTTTAGGACTTAGAGTTTACATTTAGGGTTTAAAATTTGGCATTCATAGTTTAGGGGTTAGTGCTTAGGGTTTATAATAGGTTAATAAATTCTTTTAATAAATAGTTAAATAAAAACTACAAAGTGCTTTTTAAGGTGTTATAAAATCCTTAGGGTTTAGCATTTACAATTTAGGGTTTGGGGTTTAGGGTTTAATGTTAACGTTTAGGATTTATGGTTTATGATTTAGGGTTTAGGGTTTGGTGGTTAGCATTTAGAGTTTTTAAGACTTCAGTAAATTCCTTTAATAAACACTTAAATTAAAATTTTCAAAATGCTTTTTAAAATGTTATAGAATGCTTAGGGTTTAGGAAAAAAGGATTAAGCTTTATGTTTTAGGGTTTGATGTTTGGGGATTGGGGTTTAGTGTTTAGGTTTTAGGTTTTATAACACTTTAGTAAATTCTTTTAATAAACACATAAATAAAAGTTACAAAACAATTTTTAAAATGTTATAAAATGTTTAGGGTTTAGGATTTTGACTTTAGGATCTAGGGTTTTGAGATTGGGGTTTGAGATTTAGGGTTTATGGTTTAGTGTGTAGGGTTTAGGCTTTGGGTTTAGGGTTCAGGGTTTAGGGCCTATATCACTTTAGTAAATTCTTTTAATAAACACTTAAAACAAGTTACATAACTCTTTTTTAAAATGTTGTAAAATGCTTAGGGTTTAGGGTTTAGGTTTTAGGGTTTAGTGTTTCGATTTTATAATATTTTAGTAAACATTATAAATAAATATTTAAATAAAAGTTATAGAACACTTTTTAAAAAGTTGTAAATTGCTTATGGTTTAGGGTTTAGGATTCTTGGGTTTTCGGTTTAGCATTTAGGGTTTAGGGTTTCGTGTTTAGGGTTTAGGGTTTATAATGCTTTAGTAAATTATTTTAATAAACACTTAAATAAAAATTAAAAATTGATTTTTAAACTAGTATAAAATGCTTAGGGTTTATGGTTTAGGGCTTTGGGTTTAGGGTTTATTTTTTAGCGTTTAAGGCTTAGGGATTATCACAATTCAGTAAATGTTTTTAATAATAACTGAAATAAAAGTTACAAAATGCATTTAAATTTTTTATGAAATACTTAGGGTTTAGGGTTCAGGGTTTTGGGTTTAGGTTTTAGGGTGTATTGTTTAGGGTTTAACGTTTATAACGCTTTAAATAAATACTTAAATAAAAGTTACAAAACAATTTTTAAAATGTTATAAAATGCTTAGGGTATAGGTTTTAGGGTTTAGGGTTTCACGTTTAGGGTTTATAACACTTTAGTAAATCCTTTTGATAAACACTTAAATAAAATTTACAGAACACTTTTTAAAATGTTATAAAATGCTTAGGGTTTAGGGTTTAGGGTTTAGGATTTAGGGTTTGGGTCCTATGGTTTAGGATTTATGGTTAAGGATTTATGGTTTAGGGTTTAGGGTTTATAACATTTTAGTAAGTGATTTTAATGAACACTTAAAAAAAGTCTAACACTTTTTGAAATGTTATAAAATGTTTCCGTTTTAGGGTTTAGGGTTTGGTGTTTAGGGTCTATAACAATTTAGTAATTTCTTCTAATAAACACTTAAAACAATTTACAAAGCACTTTTTAAAATGTTATATAATGCTCATGGTTTAGAGTTAGGACATAGGGTTTAGGGTTTGGTGCTTGGTGTTTGGGATTTATAACACTTTAGTAAATTATTTTAATAGGAACCTAAAAAAAAGTTACAAAACACTTTTTAGAATGTTATAAAATGCTCGGGGTTTAGAGTTTGGGGTTTAGATTGAGGATTTATTGTTTATTATTTAGGGTTTCGGTTTTATTGTTTAGATTTTGTGTTTTAATGAACACTTTAAAAAAATTTAGAAAACTCTTTTTAAAATGTTATAAAATGTTTAGTTTTTAGGGTTTAGGGTTTAGGGTTTAAGGTTTAAGGTTTAGGTTTACGGTTTAGGGTTTCTAACACTTTATTATATTCTTTTAATAAATACTTTTTAAAAGGTTTTAAAATTCCTAGGGCTTAGGATTTAGGGTTTATTAGACTTTAGTAAATGATTTTAATAAAAACTTAAAAAAAGTTACAAAACACTTGTTAAAATGCTATAAAATTCTTAGGGTTTGGTGTCTATTGTTTAAAACACTTCAGTAAATTCTTTTAACAAACACTTGAATAAAAGTTAAAAAACGCTTTTTAAAATGTTATAAAATGCTCAGCGTTTGGGGTTTAGGCTTTAGTCTTTAGGTTTTAAAATGTTATAAAATGCTTTTAATAAACAGTTAAATAAAAACTATAAAATGCTTTTAAAAACGTTATAAAATTCTTAGCGTTTATGGTTTTACGGTTTAGGGTTTATAACACTTTAGTAAATGTTTTTAATAAACACATAGACAAAAGTTACAAAAATCTCTTTAAAATATTATAAAATACATAAGGTTTAGGGTTTAGGTTTTAGTATTTAGGGTTCAGGTTTTAGGGTTTAAGGTTTATAACACTTTATTAAATTCTTTTAATAAACACTTACATAAAAGTTACAAAACATTTTTTGAAAGGTTATAAAATGGTTAATGTTTAGGGTTTAGGGTTAGGGGTTTGAAGTTTAGGGTTTGGCATTTAGGTTTTAGGATTTGGAGGTTTATAACACTTTAGTAAATGCTTTTAATAAACACTTAAATAAAAGTTACAAAACACTTGTTAGAATGTTATAAAATACTTAGGATTTAGGGTTAAAACACCTTAGTAAATGGCTTAGATAAACACATAAAATAACTCACAATTTTTTTTTCAAAATATTATAAAATGCTTTATGTTTAGGGTTAGGGCTTAGGGCTTAGGGTTTGGGATTTATACCAATTTAGTAAATTATTTTAAAAATAACATAAGAAAAAGTTACAATGCACTTGTTAAAATGTTATAAAATGATTAGGGTTTAGTGTTTATGCATTAAAATGGTATAAAATAAGTAGGGTTTAGTGTGTAGGGTTTAGGGTTTATAACAATGTAATGCTGTTAATAAGCACTTAAAAAAAGTAGCAAAACGCTTTTTAAAATGTTATAAAATGCTTAGTGTTTAGGGTTTAGGATTTATAACACTTCAATAAATGCCTTCAATAACCACTCAAAAAAAGTTACAGAACTCTTTTTAAAATGTTATGAAATTCTTAAGCTTTAGGGTTTAGTGTATAGGGTATAGGGTATAGGGTTTAGGGTTTAAAATTCTATAAAATGATTAGGATTTAGGGATTATGGTTTATATTTTATAAAAATTTTGTAAATGGTTTTAATAAACACTTCAACAAAAAGTTACAAAACGCTCATTAAATTGTTATAAAATGCTTAGTGTTTAGGGTTTAGGGACAATTTAGTAAATGATTTCAATGAAAACTTTAATAAAAGTTAAAAACGCTTGTTAAAATGTTAAATAATTCTTAGGTTTTATGGTTTAGAACACTTTAGTAAATGGTTTTAATAAACCCTTAAACAAAGTTACAAAAAAGGCTTATTAAAATGTTATAAAATGCTTAGGGTTTAGTGTTTAGGGTTTAGGGTTTTAAAAAGCTACAAAAAGCCTCTTAAAATGTAATAAAATGCTTAGGGTTTAGGGTTTATAAAACTTTAGTAAATTCATTTAATAAACGTTTAGACAAAAGTTACAAAACGCTTGTGGGTTTAAATTGTTATAAAATTCTTAGGGTTTAGGGTTTGGGGTGTGGAGTTTAGGGTTTCTGGTTTATAATGCTTTAATAAATTATTTTAATAAACAATTAAATAAAAGTTACAAATTTGTCTTTAAAATGTTGTAAAATGGTCAGGGTTTAGGGTTTAGGGTTTAGGGTTTAGGATTTATGGTTTCGGGTTTAGAGTTTAGCGTTTAGGATTTAGGGTTTATAAAATATAAGTAAATGGTTTTAAAAATCACTTAAATGAATGTTACAAAATGTTTTTTAAAATGTTATAAAATCCTTAGGTTTTAGGGTTTGGTGTTTATGGTTTACTGTTTATAACACTTTTTAAAATGTTTTTAAAAATATTAGTGTTAGGGTTTGGGGTTTAGGGTTGAGGGTTTAGGGTTTAGGGTTTATAACACTTTAGTAAGTGATTTTAATAAAATCTTAAGAAAAAGTTACAAAATTCTTTTTAAAATGTTATAAAATGCTCAGTGATTACCATTTAGGGTGTAAGGCTTAGGGTTTGGGGTTTAGGCTTTAGGCTTTAGAGTTTAGGGTTTAATGTTTAGGGTTAGGGTTTAGGGTTTATAACACTTTAGTAAATTATTTTAAAAAACACTAAAATAAATGTTAGAAAATGTTTTTTTTTAAAGGTTATAAAATGCTTAGGGTTTAGGGTTTAGGGTTTGTGGTTTTAGGTTTAGGGTTTAGTGTTAAGGGTTTAGGATTTTGGTTTTATAAAAGTTTGGTAAATGATTTCAAGAAACACTTAAACAAAACTTAAAAAAAATTGCTAGAATGTTATAAAATTCTTAGGGTTTCGGGTTAGGGTTTATGGCTTTTGATTTATAATAGTTTAGTAAATGGTTTTAGCAATCACTTAAAAAAGTTACAAAATGCTTGTTAAAATGTTATAAATTGTTGTGGGTTTAGGGTTTAGGCTTTAAAATTTTCTAAAATTCTTAGGGTTCACAGTTTGCAGTAAATTATTTTAATAAAGAGTTAGAAAAAAGTAACAAAGCGCCTTTTAAAATGTTACTAAATACTTAGGATTTAGATTTTAGGGTTTAGGTTTAGGGTTTATAACAATTTATTAAATGTTGTTAATAAACACTTAAAAAGTTACAAAATTGTTTTTTAAATGTTATAAAATTCTTAGGGTAGAGGATTTAGGTTATAGGGTTTAGTATTTAGAGTTTCCGGATTATAATACATGAGTAAAGTTTCCTCATAAAAACTTAAATAAAATTACAAAACATTTTTAAATTTTATAAAATGCTTAGGTTTTAGGGTTTAGGGTTTACAGTTTAGGGTTTAGGATTTAGAACACTTTAGTAAATCATTTTAATAAACACTTAAATAAAAGTAACAAAATGATAATTAAAATGTTATAAAATGGTTAGAGTTTAGGGTTTAGGGTTTAGGATTTAGAGAAGAGGGTTTAGGGTTTCAGGTTTAGAGTTTAGTGTTAAGGGTTTGGGGTTTAGCGTTTAGGGTTTATAAAACATTAGTAAATTTTTTTAATAAACACTTAAATGAAAATGAAAAAACGCTTTACAAAATGTGATAAAATTCTTAGGGTTTAGGGTTTAGGGTTTAGGTTTGGTGTTTAGGGTTTAAGGTTTAGGGTTTTGGTTTAAGGTTTAGGATTTAGGAATTATGATTTAGGGTTTAGATTTTGGGGTTTAGTATTTATGGTTTAGCTTTTATAATACTTTAGTAAATTATTTTGATAAACACTTAAATAAAAGTTTGAACATGCTTTTTAAAATGTTATAAAATGGTTAGGATTTAGGGTTTTGGGTTTAGGGTTTAGGGTATTGGTTTTGGGGTTTAGGGATTAGGGTTTTCTATTTAGGGTTTATGGTTTATAACATTTTAGTAAATGATTTTAGTAAAGAAAATAAAAAAAATGTTACAAAATGCTTATTAAAATTTTATCAAATGCTTAGGGTTTAGGGTTTTACAAAGTTACAAAATGCTTGTTAAAATGTAATAAAATTCTTAAGGTTTAGGGTTTATAACTTTAGTAAATGATTTTAATAAACACTTAAAAAAAGTTAGAAAACGCTTGTTAAATTGTTAGAAAAAATTAGGGTTTAGCGCTTGGGGTTTCAAATGTTAGATAATTCTTAAGTTTTAGGGTTTGGGTTTGAGGTGTGTGGTTTACGGTTTACGGTTTATAATGCTTTAATAAATTCTTTTAATAAACACTTAAATAAAAGTTACAAAAATGCTTAGGGTTTAGAGTTTATGGTATATGGTTTAGGGTTTAAGGTTTGGGGCTTAGGGTTTAGGGATTAGGGGTTAGGGTTTAGAACACTTTAGTAAATGGTTTTAATACACACTTAAATAAATGTTACAAAACACTTTTTAAAATGTTATAAAATCCTTATGTTTTGGGGTTTTGGGTTTAGAGTTTAAGGTTTATAACACTTTAGTAAATGCTTTTAATAAACACTTAAGTAAAAGTTACAAAATGATTTATATAATGTTATAAATCACTTACGGTTTAGGATTTGGGGGTTTAATGTTTAGGGTTTAAGTTTTGAAACAAACTAGTAAGTTATTTTAATAAACACTTAGATTAATGTTACAAAACACTTTTTAATATGTTGTAAAATGCTTAGGGTTTAGGGTTTAGGGATTATAACACTTTAGTAAATTATTTTAATAGACACACAAAATAACATAAACGACATTTGTTGATCAAAACGATTCTAGATTCAATAGTAATAATAGGCTCCAAAATTCAAATGTAGTGAAATTTTGGATGGTCTTGTAGCAACGACAACACTTGTGGTCTCACTGGGTGAAGTTCAACTTCTTTGTCAAGAAATAGCTTTCAGTTAAGGGCTAAACCTTCAGGAAGTATTGATTTTCTCGACCTCCCGTCTTCGACCCAGTTTTACACATAACATCTCAATTTTCTTAGCTTGATTGGAAGATAGATAAAACATACACCATATCACAATTATTTCAATATAAGGAAGGGTAATGTGCACGACAAATTATGATTTTCATTAGATGATTTTTCATGTTTTATGTTGCTCTGCTGCAAGCAGGCCTAGACAGTACCCTCATGAATTCACTTCAAGAGCACAAAAGTTTCTTCGCTACGAGCAAGCCTGGATAATACCACGGTGAAGTCACTAGCTTCACCTCCCTACACTATAAGCCTTTCTCTTCTTTCACCCTTTATTTATTTAGCTTAATAGATTGTGCATTGGCACTTATTTTTTCGATGACCAAAGGAGGGATTCTTACTTATTGAGAGCAGAAGATGTTTCCCCTTCAAAGAATTTTTTTTAGGACCTTTGATATTGATTTGCTCGCTTAATATTTTCCCCTTTTCCCTTCTCTACTAGACTCAACAAGTACTAACACATAAGAAGACTTACAACAAGTTGAGT
The DNA here is from genome assembly GCA_000404065.3 of Pinus taeda. NCBI lineage: Eukaryota > Viridiplantae > Streptophyta > Pinopsida > Pinales > Pinaceae > Pinus > Pinus taeda. The sequence goes on from APFE030085354.1 coordinate 8,938, forward strand.
AGTTTAGATACAGGCATATGGATGGATGTAATAGGTTCCCTAAAGGTTCTCCTATTGGTTAAATCATATTTTTCATATTTCCTTAACTCAACCTATGGGATTTTCCAAAACAAACAAGGAGACTTAACATTAATACATCAATTTATTCATGAAAATGTTTCATTGAGTTAATATTTTCTTATAGAATAATATAGTGATTGATTCATGTTCATTTGCTTGAAATGTTCTATTTTAAATTGTCTAAATATGTTTATTTTTAAATATGTGTTATGCTAATTTTCATTAACAATTAAAAAAAATCCTCTTTGCTTCAAGATTATAATCTCTACTAACAGGGTCAACCAGGTGAACCTGTAAACTTATATGCCGCAAAAACTTTTATATGGGCTCTTTTACTTATCAACATGCTGAGATGATTTAATTATATTCATTTAATATGTTTAACAATTAATGATGTTAATGGATGTTTTTTAAAAACATATTAATTTATTAACATTAATGAAAATAAATTGTTATAAAATTTTGCATCAATCAAATTATTATTGGTGTGGTAGAAATATTTATTAACTATAGTTATTATATTGATTTAATATTTTAAATGATTAATGATGTTAATGGATATTTTTTAAAAACATATTAATTTGTTAACATTAATGAAAATAAATTATAATAAAATTTTGCATTAATCGCATTATTATTGCTATGGTAGTAATATTTATTAAAAATAGTTACTAATTATGTTTTTTTTTATGTTAAAACGTTATATTATGAAAATATTTATGTTTTGTTGCAAATTTTCAAATTAACTTACTAATCTTTAGATGGAAAATGACAAATACGAAGAAAAATAAATAAATAATAAGAATAATAATAATAATGTTGAAAATTTAATTCAAAAATAAAATAAAATTATTAAATAAGATTAGTATTTATATGGTGATTTTTAATTAAATTTATACATTCTCAAAATGATTGAAATATATTTTAACCAAATAAAATTAAAGAAGAGAAATAAAAAATAGAAATCTCATTATAATTAAAACTCAATATAATAAATAAACATTAAAATATTATACAATAAAAATATAAGACTTAATTAAATCTATATAAAATACACACCTTCAAGTTTATAATAAAATTGATGCCTAATACAAATCAACATAACAAACACAAAGGTTCATTGCAAAAACACTTATTAAACATACTTAATCAATTTCAAATAAAGAAACATACAAAGTACAAGTTGAAATAAAGAAACATAAAATATACAAACTCAACTAAACACACAACATACAATTTCATGTCAATAAAGGAAAACATTAAAATATGCATATACAGTAAAAACAAAAGTAAAATATAATATACAAATTAAAACAAAAGTATACATACACATTGAAATTCATAATTAAAAACAACAAACACGTGATTACAATTTCAAATTACATACATATATTCATAAATAAACATTCATACAACTATTCATATATAAGCAATTCAAACAAGTAAATACACAATTCAACAAAACACACGGTCAAAACCACTCACATATACATGCAATTCAACTAAACACACATTACACAATTTAAAATGAATAAACAAAGATGGTACACAATTTGAATTCAAAATATCAACATAAATACATAAACATTTTCAAAATCTGAAAAATATACATAGAAACTCGAATAAGTAAATATGTATCCTACTATTTAACCAAGTATATACATGCAGTGGAATATAAAATTTAAACACATACATTCACAAACATTGACAAAACCACCTACACATACAAAAATTTGAAAAAACATGTTCTCTCATGTATATGAAATTTTAGACAATGCCTAGAATACAAATTTAAATACAAATTTAAATTTTTAAATATCAAACACCAAATACGAATTCAAATAGAAAAACACATAATATACAATTCAAAATAAGGAAATACACCTCATACAATGTCAATGTCAAGTCAATTCAAAGACATACATTCAAAGATGCCATAACAACATTAAATAAGCTAACACACAATATACAAAGTAAAACCTGTGCACTATTTGTGTTCTAAAATTAATTACAATCACAATTCAATACAGAAAACACACTATTACGATT
>APFE030085355.1:0-15207 GCA_000404065.3 Pinus taeda
TGTCCTTCTTTTGAAACAATACTAGAGAACCATATGGGGTCCATGAAGGACGTATGAATCCTACATCAACCAACTCTTTCAATTCGTCCTTCAACTCTTCCAACTCCGGCCCAGACAAACGATAAGGAGATTTTGTTGGTGGTTTCTTCCCCAACTCTAGCTCAATGTGATGGTCAAATGCACGTCTTGGAGGAAGTACTTTCGACAATTCCTCGAGCATCAGATTTGCATATCTGTATAATACATCATAAATCTAGGTTGGAACAAGTGTCCCCATCCCATCATCTGCCCCAATCTCTCTAATGATGGTTGCATATGTCTCAACATTTGATCTCTGCATCGCTCTACTCATACTTAGTGTAGAAACATGTTGTACCTCTACCTCCCTCCTTTGTCGATGGGTAGGAAAAGTCCAAGTTTGTGAGCCACCAATCAAAAGTATCTCATTGTAGAAAAATATCACAACAATTTTGTTACCCTTCATAATGTATTGCCCCAATATCATATCAAAGTTGTTCATCTCCATCATTTGAAATCTAAACAACCTTGCCAATATGAAATTCGAACCAACACATCACTTGCCAATCCTGACACTCTAGTGCTCAAGTTCATTGCCTTGAACTCCACTTGCTTAGGAGTGATTTGTACCCCAAATTCTTTCTCCAGACTGTCATCATAAAATTATGCATGGTACGTGTGTCCACTAAGGCATGGACGACCCTCCCATGGATCTCCAAGTCAACCAAACCTAAACTATGTAACTAGTCATCCTTTCCCTCAAGAATACTATTCTGTATAAATACCTTGTTTCCATCACACTTCATCACATCTGAACCTTCACTAGCTCTGATACAATCAGTCACAACCCTACAATCACACCAGCATGGGCGTGCAACATTAACAAGGTTCATCACAGTGTTATAAACAACTAACGGTTACTTAGCTTTTGGAATATGCTTGCACTCTTCTTTAAATTAGTTACAACTTCTTATTTATTATATGTCAAGTGTTATGTGCGGAAAACATAAACTTGAACATAAATCATGCAACAATGCGATATCAAAATTAACCAACAAGTCATGCCAATAGATTATTAAGTAAATGAACATCTTTTTATTATACTTGGTTTTGTACATCAAATGGGAGGCTGGCCAAGAGGGTCACAACACTCAATTTATAATTTCAAAATATAAAAATTATTTACAGCCTGAACAAGTGCACCCGTTGGTTTTCCCAACACATAAATCTCAACAGAAATCACAAATTTCCCTTCCCACCCTGGGCAGGTGCAAGCCAATGCACACTCCTATCTTTTTCTTCGTGCCTTCTCATTGCCTCAAAACACTGCGATATCACAGACCTATTTGTCTTGTGATATTACTTGTGATGATGTTTTGCCTCCATGCCTTAGCTCATATTTATATCTAACTTGCCTCATCATTGTAACACCCTGGCCATGGCTAAACACCCTCCCAATGTATCAAGCTGTCGTTTCAAATTAGAGTTGTGATTGCACACCCACCGCTTTTTTGTGTACACCAAGAAATGCCCCACACAGTGCTCGAGCGAACCACCTTAGTGTGGACATGCCCATGGGCACGGGCGTCATTGAGTTGTGCCGAAGAAATGACCATATTATTTCTCCAACTCGCCCTCGTTTCACGCTCTCCCATTGATGTAACGTGTCCACACTCCATGCATGTCACCTTGGTGCGACTCGGGCGTATGTGACCTCAACTCATCAAGGAGTCTCAAGGGTGCTTGGTTGGGAACTCGACTCACCTTGGGGCGGCAATGCAAACTCGGGGTCCTGACAAGCATTGAGCTTGGCACTCCAAAAAAAAAAAAGAGAACTAGAGAGGAACAAAGATATTCATTGTTGTTAATGAAGTGGTATTTTGGGAAGCTTGATCTCGATTTGACAATGAATTTTAGAGACATACCATTTTGATTCTACAAAGGATCCATGTTAGCAAGATAGACTAGCCATATGCTTATAATTTATGATTCATATAATATCAAAGCCCAAGCTAGAAAATACTTGGTGAACAACTTGTATGGTAAACACCCATAATGGGTACTAAGCAAGTGGAAACGCATTGCTATGAGTTCTACAAAGGTGTAAAAGACCCAAAAACATGGGAATTCTCATGAAGAACATTTGTAATTTAAGTTTATGTGGTTGGGGAAGAAATTTGTCGCATTGACTGAAATAGTAAAAATTTTATTGGTCATGAAGGATAAGGAAGGACACTCAATAAAGAGTAAGCATGAAGAAGAAAAGGCTTACCTAGAATATTCCAAAGGCAAGACACTTGGAGACTCAAATAATAACGACAATGTGTTGTCAACTTCCAGTATTTCATCTAAGGTTGAAGAAAAACTTGAAATACCAACTTATGATAGTCAACTTAATGATGAAAACTAGCTCTGAGGATTAACTGAGTTGGTCGAGTCCTTGTGGTTAAAGCACCTCTGCTATTGACAGGTCACTAGTTCAATTCTCTCAACATTCTCGGGGTTAGGCTTCGTGGTTGAGCTAGTAAGAAGCGACACTTTCTAGTATATATGCTTGGTACATTTATTCCATGGACGTACAGGTCATCGATCTCTGAGGATTGTGAACCACGTAGAAAATAAAGTTAATGATGAAAACTTCAATTTCTAGTTAAAATGGTTGTAAGTTTATTTTACATTTATCCAATAAAAGAAACACACAAAAATCACTTATTGGTTTGAAAATGTTTAGATGTATTTTATTAGCTATTTAGATGCACTGAGGCTAGGTGAAAATACCATGGTTACAAAATTGGAGGATTTCAAGAGATTATTGAAATCAATCCTATCCCATAGGCTATGAAGAGGAACAACTCCTAAAACTCAAATCCTTCAACATGATCAAGAATAAAGTGTACAAGAATACTTGACCAAATTCTAGAAGTGGGCCATGAGGTTGGGTATCTCTTTATAAGAGCCCAGGGTAGTGGTGAAGTAACTTGGAGGACAAGTGATCCATATCTAAAGGATATTACAATATTTTAGTGTGAAAATCATAGATGAAACTAATAAGAAATCTCTCTACATTCAATTGGATTTCAAAAATGGGCAGTAATGGAAGGGTTGAGAGGATACCAACAAAACAAAAGTAAAAGATTGTCACAATAACCCAAAAGGGAAAGAGAAAAATTGAGGCATAAATATACTATTTTAATCAAAATTCAAGTGAAGGACCAAAAGGTAAATGTTTATTTTTTGTGACTAGAGTGATCAACAACTAGATCAATCTCGTATTCATGTGACACAAGATTCCAACCACTTCCACTATTACCTCTAAGTGAAACTACACACACCCCAACACATGGCTCATGGACTAAATAAGGGGGGTTTGAACCTTGGATAACATATTTAACAAAATACTTCATAACATGACCATTACCAATTGAGCTTACCCTAGGGGCAAGGTAAATGATTTGTTTTACAAGAGTTATCAATGTAATTTAATTACTAAATCCTTTGTAGATGATTTTGGCTTATAAACTTATGATTTAGTACAACCATGCTTGTTGATTGGAAGCTAGATAAATCAACCATAAGAATCACCAAGAAATGAGAAAAAAAGATTTGTCGTTCATGTTGATTGTGCCATTGAAGTGGAATTTGAAGTTTTGTCACTAGATGCATGTGAAATTATGTTTGATGGCCTTTACTTATGGGATAGTGATGTGACTTTCTACAGTAAAGAGGAAAAATAGTTATTTGTTAAAGGTGGTAAAGCCTACCTCATCTAACAACATAACGGGAGAGGAAGAATAACTCCATTAACAAATTAAACAAGGGCAAACAAACATATTGATAGAGAGAAACAAGAATCAAATGTCCTTCATATATAATGGAGTAGAAAACTTGGGTAGACAAGTGGAGGCCTTCGCTTCCATATTCTTTATGGATAAGATTACGGAGACAAAAATCCTCTCGATGGGAAGGTGTGACCTAAAACACATTTGCAACAAAAATCAAATGGTTAATCCCTTAGATCTAGACAAATAACTTGGTTATATACATGGAGCAACATAGTTATCAACATGACCGAAAGGGTTCTCGTTTTTTAGAAGTAGTATTTAGTAGTTGTTTTTAATCCTATTTCAGAAAATGGTGCTAATAAGAACATTTTTTTTCAAAAGTAGTATTTTGACATTTTAATTTTTTTAGCTATAAATTATCTAATTATTTATTTAATGTTGATTTTTGGCCTTATTTTTCATATTTAAGATTCTTCTCCATTGCACATTTGTTTTTGATCGTGTTTCTTGTTTCTTTTTCAAATGGTTTTTTCTAATGTATTATTATAATAAGTATATTATATATATAATATATAACTATATATAATAATATATTATATAGTATATATAATATAATATACTATATTAGTATATAAATAATATCTATATATATATATATAAATATATATAATATATAATAGATATATATATATATTATATAATGTTAAAACACTTCTTAAAATATTGTTATGTTTTTAGTTCATTTAAAATATCATACATTCCAAATATTCTTTTTAAATAGTTGTGATTGATAATTGTAATTAATTAATACTATTTTTTATTTTATTTAATTCAATCCATAATTGATAATTGTAATGAAATAGTATTGTTTTTAGATATGATTATACATTTTGCTTTCATTTAGAGTTATCTTCTTTCATACCAATTTTCTCCCTTCAAAACTAGATTTTTTTTTTTTTTTTTTGGTAATAAAAATATTTCTAACTTATATCTTATAAAAACATTAATAGTGTCAAAATAAAAGTAACCATTGTCTACAAATTTAAATTACGAGAATCGACTTTATAGATTTAATAACTATAGTTTTATATATAACACCAAAAAAAACAAAATTTAAAGAAATAAAAAATAAATAAAATTAGGCATTAATTGGGAGGTAAAATTTTAATAAACAAAATAGAATCATCTTTAACTTTATTTATTTAGAGAAAAAGTTTCTTCTGAAATTTCATCACCTTTTCAATTTCATTCCCCATAAATGTGCTTGAAAGAAAGCCAATCAAAAGACATGAAGGACACTTGAATAATCTATAGTGAAAAGCCAAGATGCAAAAATTCCACTAAAATACTCTTACTCATTTAATGACAATCTAAGAACAACCCAATACCTTAAGCTTCTTGATTCCTTATCTTTTTTTACCTTAACCAAAGTTCAAAGAGCCGTGCATTTTACCTTGTTATTAAATCCCCTACCCATGACATATCTAACAAAAACATAATGAGATTGAGAGAGGAACAAGACCACACCCACCCCATAGATAGGAGGATGACCTTCTCTTACACCATAAAAAAAACCCTAGGGAATATCCTCCAAAGCAAGCATGATCAAAGTCCCTAGCTTCTTGATTTTGAGTGTCATCGTGTGTTCCTTGGCCACTCTATTGATTGAAGCTTCTATAAATTCAATAATAATATGAAAGTTTCTAAAAATACTCTACTTCCTAACCCACCAAATGAAAAACCCAAAAATACTTGGGAACCCTTCATATTGAGTGACAAATTTGTTCATAAACCATTACTACAAACATTGACCCAGGGAAGCCATAGACCAAGAAAAAATCTACTCAAAATCCTACTTAACAAACTAAAACACATGCACTCTATAAGGGCAAGAGATAAAAAGATGAGTAGAAGATTCCTTGCAGGACTTGCACAATGAACAACGACTAGTACCAACACCACCGTTATTGAATTAGTTATCCTAGGTTAACAACTTATTGTTCAAAGATAACCATAACATGATGTTGTATTTCAATGGAGCATGCAACTTCCAGAGAAAGCTCCCCCACCACTACACTTCATCACTGAATTGGGTTGAACACCATGTTTTATAACCCAATTTTGTAGTGATAAACCTAGAACACAAATTTTTAGACCAATAAATAATATTATCTTCATCTTCCCATAGAATACTAAAATTGGAAGCCATCTTGTTAACACATTGCCTCCACTCCTCCGCTTCTTTCCCCTCTAAACTAAGAAAGTTTGCTGACTTCTAACCTGCATGACTGAACACATGAGGAGTCTAAGAGTTAGAGTTTACCAAAGAAAAAAATGTCTGTGTTATTGAAAGACTGAATACGAGCACTGACAACCCTAAAATTTTTGTAAGACTAAGGGTCCTCCCCCCATATTAATTTGGTGACCATTTCCAATTCTCCATACCATCTGGACTCCAACAAGAGGAAATGAATCAACCGATTCATTTTAAATGATAGAATCCTCCGAATACTTCATAGGATACCTATACCAATCTTCAATGGGTTGGTTCTATATATACTTGGATTTCATCATTCTTCCCCATATATATTCATTATGAGTGAGCCTCTATAGACTTTTGGTGGCCAGTTCCTTTACAAAGTGAAAACTATTTGTTGATAACCCATCCACCCAAGGCTTTAGGACCAACCACTTGACTCCACTTAATTAAAGGAATGCCCATATTATGTGAGCTTGACCATAAAAAATGGAGGCTAACCTTTTCTATTTTGGACAAGATACCTTTTGGGACAGGAACAATGGAGGTCTAGTAAACTAGGATGATCTCCATAACCAATTGAGCAAAACAAACCACCCACCATGAGAAAGGAGTATGCTAACCTAAAGTGAGATACCTAAACATCACTATAAGAACCACTACTCCTTGTATTACCTAAAAGCTTAATCAAATACTTATCTACTATTAGGAAAAGGAAAAAGGACAAAAGACAATTGTGTAAAAGGACATAAGGTAACAACAAGATTAATAATATTACTAGTAATAATAAAAATAATTTCCCCCATTATTTTTAACTTATGTTATTTATTTTTAAATTTGGTTTTTATCACTCTTTATTTTATTTATTGGGTTTATCAATTTAGGTCTTTCCTTTGACTAAAACAATTTATTAATAATAATAATTTTAAATTTATTCATTAGCTATTTATCCGTTGTTTCTTTATTTTAAATATATTTACTATAAATATGATCCCTTTAGTTAAAACTAGTTGTTATATTCTAACCACTACTAAACTTATCTCTACGTCTATTTATTTGATGCCATGATCTCGTTCCTCATCTTGTCCTAAAGATGATCCACACTAGTTCATTCGAAACGCGTCGACCATATTTTCTCCAATGTGATTATCACTGAAAGATTTTTTCAATCTAGTTATGAAGCACAAAAGCCTAAGTTCAGAAAAGATTTTTGATTCCTATTGGCCTCATGGCTGCTAATAATTAAATGTATTTCATTTTATTTTTAAGTTGTTTTAATGTTTAAGTGGGGTAATTTATTTTCTATTTTTGTTAGATTTTTTTTAAAGATTTTTATAATATATTAAATATTATTTTATAATAATAATAGTAATAATAATTAATAATAATAAAATAAAATAATAATAATAATATATAATAATAATTATTATCAATTATTATATTATGTGGCATTTAACATATAAGTAAAACAGAAACTAAGATAGTAAATTATTAAATTATGAGAATTTTATTTTGATTTACATCAGTAAATTGGTTTTTTACAGTGAAATTTAAGATATATACTAATAAATGATAATTTTATTGTTTGGTATTTTATATAAAAGAAATTAATTCTTTTGTGAAATATAAAATATTTTAAGTGACATACATCGACATGGCACTTCTGACCAACTAAAATGGACTGTCTGTGGCTTCAAGCGACCTGTGTCTGTCAGAGACATATATTCATATCTGAGCTTCAACAGATTTCCATATTCTCTCCCATCATTCCCATATATTTTCTGGAAGGCAAAATGTCCACCCAAATATACTCACTTTGCATGGTTGGTCTTCTACAACAAAAATCTTTCATGGGAAAATCTCAGGAAACGCTCATGGCATGGCCCCAGTAGATGCTCTTTATGTGGCATTGAAGAAGAGACCAATCTCCATATGTTCATCAAATGTCCAGCCACCCTCCGGATCTGGTATGTTCTGGCAACCAATTTTGATTTCACACTGACTGATTTTGATTCTATTAGTGCAGCTTTTATTAGGTGGAGCAGACAGAATGGAAACAGGCGCTTCCTCATACTTTTTTTTCTTTGGGCGGTATGGAAATGGCGGAATGCCATAATTTTCAGAGACACACATATGCCACCTTTCTTCATTATTGACAGCATCATGTCCCTGTGGCACATGACATACGGCTCCAATTGATGGCTCCACAATTATGCCATATGATCATCTGTTTTGTTAATCACAGATTCCTCATATGAAATACTCTCATCTGAATGTCTTTTTCTATGCACTGATATATTTGTATATATAGATATACATATGTTAATATGTCATATATCAGACATATGCCACATGATGTGTGCATCACGCTATCAGTTATATATTTTCTCAATATAATATATTATGCTTTTTTTCTTCTGAAAAAAAAAAAAAATATTTTAAGTGACATATAAACTATAGAAAAATTATTTTTAGTATCAAAATACAAATTATTTTAAATGATTATAAATTTTAGCCACGTTGTTTATTTTTGAGCTACAAAAATATTTGTATTATATGATAACAACATATTTCATTGTTAATTTGTGTCTACTAGTGTACCATTAGGGAAACCAGACTAGTAGCACAAATAAGTGGCTTTGGACCATAAAATCAATCCAAAATTAGTAACACAATAGTACAAGTTCAATAGTTTAATAAAGTATAGAGATGGACTCTAAAACTTTAACTTATGGCCAACATAGATAGCACTATAATGGTCACATGGAATATAAACAAAATTTGATAATATAAGCATTTGGCTATAAGTAGAATCCACCTCTATAGTTTTAGGGGCCTTTGTGTTCTCCTAAGAAGTAGAGAGATCATGTTAGCTAGTTTATTTTCCATTAGAGAGACCTTGGAGTTCAAGTTCTTGAGTTGGAGTTGCACCTCTTCAAGGACTTCTTGTTGTGTTTCTAATCATTTTACTAAGACTTTTCACATAATTGTTTTCATTTTCTAGTACAAATCAATAGTTTGATGGTACCTAGTTTCCTAGTGTGGTTGTTCCCTAGATGAGGGATTCAATAGCCCAAAATTTCCTCTACTTCTACACTAGACAAGATCCGACTTTACAGATGAGCTTCGTGCTTGGTATTGTGAAATTCTTTTTGAATTGAGGGGCAAATTCTCCCCCCAAAAAAATGCAATAGATCTTTCAGAATCCCCTTAAGTTCTAGTCCTAAGTGGTTGTATAGAATTTTGATGCCTCTTGCGACTAGAGGAAGATGAGGCTCTTTTCATATTTTTCATGGGTGATGAAAAACAAGAGTGGGATTGCTTTGTGACATGGTCAAGGTATAGAGAGGCAAGGGGGATTGCAAGGAATCTCTCGAGTAGAAACTGCAATATGGAGAGTAGGGAAATGGAGAGACAACAACCTACAAAGAGAAAGAAGCGGTCACCATCAAATTTACACAAAGGAAAACTAGACGGAGAAGACAAGGTTCAAGGAGGATTGAGGAAAAACCAAAGAGTTCACAAGTTGGGAAGAAATAAGGTAGATTATGTAAGTGTAAGATAACATGTGACCAAGACAAAAATGGGCCACCATTTACCAAACCTAGCAATGCTAAACCAAACACATAGAAGGAATCGAACTGTAGAAATCCCAATACCTCACTGAGTATAAACGGAGAAGATATATGAAAACAAAATCAAAATAAGGAATGAAGATGTCAAGTCGAAGTAAATCCACATACCATAGAGAAATTAAGAATACAATCATTCAACTTGTTTCTTGGAGCCACCACCATTTTTGAAGGGTCACCTAGAACCACCAAAATGCAATTATGCGTGGGTGTGAGAGAAAACAACATGATCTTTTCCATCAACCAAACCAATTGCGAAGAAAACTTCAAGCTCTTGTGCATGTACATGAAGGTCTTTCTTATGCCAAATGTATTAAATTTTTTGGTTAATTTGTGGCATGCCACATCCTAGTTCGCATGGGATTTCATGAGTGTTCACCCACCAAAAGGGATTGACAATGAAATTATTGATCCTCATAATAAAAGTAAGAAGTTGTGGATGTTATTATGTTAAAATTTTGTTATTATTTGTAGTAAGGAAATGCCTAAAAGGGGAAATGCTTAAAATTGCAAAGAAAGGGAAGAGGGGCCATGCAAGCCATGCACTCTTTGACGTCTCCCATTGACTTCCCTTTACATTTTCCTCAATTTATTATTTTTCAATAGAAATAATGATTAGTTATGGTGAACCACAATGTTTCTAAAAACATATTTTTTAAAGTTAAAATATTTCTTTATTGAATATAATTTGTTTAAAAAACATATTTTTAATATTAAAAATATATCTTTGTTTGAAAAATTGTAATGTCCCCTAATAATAATAATAACTAGCATTTTCACCTAATGTTTCAAAGGAAATGTTGTAAGGCATAGAGTGGGGAAGAATAGCGACATGTAAATGGAAATTATTGAAAGCAAGGGTGGATGATCAAAAACTAGTGACTAATGTGTGTTTAATCATAAGATTGGGCAAGTGTTCTTGGATTGGTGATCATTGGTAAAATTGCGAGGAGGAATATATATATATCAGTAAAATCTCATTGTTGGGAGAATAATGAGTGCAGTTTGACTGCAATATCTTTTCCTTCTATCACTTTTATTGCTATATCTTTTCCTTATGCCATGCTCCTGCTCTCTAGAAAGTCCCAGGGAGCAGTTTCCCTTGACTATCTGTCATGCTCAATTGTGTAGATTTTGATTTCAATTGGAGCTAAATAAAGCAATGTAAGAATGTCATTCTTGATCACAATAAAACAAGTGGTTGGAGGATATCAAAAATGAAGTGACCAATACATGTTTAGTCAGAAGACCACGCAAGTTCTCTATGAATTGGTGATCATTGGTAAAATTGCGAGGAGAAGATATAGCAGTTTAAGTTCATTGTTTGGAGAACATTGAGCACACTTTGACTACTATAGCTTTTCCTTCTGGAACTTCTATTGCTATAGCTTTTCTTTCTGTCATTCTCCCACTCTGATATACTATATTCTCATTCCATTTTCATTAGCAAACACAATACAACTATAGTCCTAGGCACACCTCTCTCTCCATGAAGTCCAGCTAATCTTATTCCTTTCGTGATGACAAGTTTTGGATTTCATTCCAAAAAGGTGCATATGTCTGACAAATTTGATATGAAAATCAAGTTTATATCTTGAAAGTTTGTAGATACTATGCACAGTCACTGCCTACCATGTAACCACATCCTTTGCATTCGTTCCTTCACTCAATAAAATGCAGTTTAGTTTCTCACACTAACATCTATAGATATATCTACATATATGACTAGCAGTCTCTACAAAAGACAGGGCTCATAGGTAGCTAAGTCATTAAAATTAACACTTGGATTGATTTTCCTTTCGTAGGTCAGTTCACCCTAATAGGTGTTGCAATTTTAAATGGCCAAAGAAGATGCTTCAACCCTATCACTTATGATTACAACTATCAAACCATGTAATGGAACCCACCCTGATAAGTGCTACAATTTTAAATGGCCAAAGAGGATGCTTCATCCCTATCACTTATGACTATAGCTATCAAACCATGTAATGGCACCCAAAGACACTAGGAACGTTTGCAAACAAAGATATGAATATCCATTAGGTACAGTGTTGGTGGCATTATCATTCAAAAAACCTTCTTTGCTAAGGAAGTGCAAGATTACTTGATAATTAGAGGTATGAGATATGGCTATTCCAGATTTCTATTAAAAAGGAATAGATATATCATATGACACAATTTTTACACTGCTACAATTTTAAATGGCCAAAGAATATGCTTTAGCGCTATCACTTACAATCACAACTATCAAACCATGTAACGACACCCACCCTGATAAGTGCTGCAATTTTAAATGGCCAAAGAGGATGCTTCAGCCCTATCACTTATGATTACAACTCTGAAGTTGAAGAACAAGACAACCATATGTCTAAAGATAACTTAAGTCAAAAGCCAAACACTTAATATATTTGTTCTTTTGAAACAAGTCTATTCATTACAAAGATGTAATATAACTCTTCACAACAAGAAGCTTCTCCATGCATGTCTTTAGGTGCCAACAAAACCACTTATTATGGTATTTCGGAAACACCAACAATGTGGAAACTGAAAAAGGTTTCACTTTCCACTATTCCCTACATGATCCATCCTTCTCATTAAAGTTCGAGCTACTGGTCTATCCTTCACTTTTTCTCTGAGAAGAAACCCACTGGTTTATTATTCAAAATGCTTGATTGAGTTTGCTTGGTAAATTATATTAATTCAAAAGAGACGGTAATTTGTTTTCACCTGTGTTCATCTAGAAAGAAACATACAAGAATAAAAGCTAAAGAATGATGTCCCATTCAAAATTAGTGGGCCTCCTAATAACATTGCTAATCCTGCTTTCACTCACTCCCCATGAATTTAGATAAAAAAGCATTCCAAAGAAGAAATAAATATTTTTTCTATAATCTAGATCTATCTCCATAAGCACTAGACCCTAGCAAAGCAGTTTCCCTTGAATATCTGTCATGCTCAATTGTGTAGATTTTGATTTCAATTGGAGCCAGATAAAGAAATGTAAGAATGTCATTCTTGATCACAATAAAACAAGTGGTTGGAGGATATCAAAAACCAAGTGACGAATACATGTTTATCCATAAGACTAGGCATGTGCTCTATGAATTGGCAATCATTGGTAAAATTGCAAGGAGGAGAAGATATAGCAGTGTAAGTTCATTGTTTGGAGAACAATGAGCACACTTTGGCTGCTATATCTTTTCCTTCTAGCACTTCTACTGCTATATATTTTCCTTTTGTCATGCTCTTACTCCGATATACTATATTCTCATTCCATTTTCATTAGCAAACACAGTATAGTTATAGTCTTGGACACACCTTTCTCTCCATGAAGTCTAGCTAATCTTATTCCTTCCATGATGACAAGTTCTATATTTCATTCCAAAAAGGTGCATCTGTCTGACAAGTTTGATATGCAAATCAAGTTTATATCTAGAAAGTCTGTAGATACTCGGAAGAGTCACTTCCTACCATGTAATCACATCCTCTGCATTCGTTCCTTCACTCAATAAAATGCAGTGTAGTTTCTCTTATTTTTTCAAGTTTTTAATGTTTTTTCCAATTATCACTTCTTATTTGTTGATTTGAGATAAGCCTCTCAATTTCTCCATCATCTTATAATTTATGCAAGATTTTCTGGTTGAATACTCGTATCTATGGTGAACTTGATGAGTTGTATCTCTTTCATTTAGTGAGCTGCTTGGTTCAGTGCTTTGTTAACTCAACAGTTTTAATTATTATGCAAATTCAAGTTTCCAATCAAGTTGGATTATTGTTTCTGGATGTAAACCTCGTGCTAGCAAAAGGAACATCTTCAAGTTGGATTGTTGTTTTTTTATGTAATTTATGTGCGAGAAAAAGCAATGGAAAAAGTTTCTAGTAGACACTCCATTTGTCATCCAGGACATAGATGATAAATATGCTTAAAAAAAATTATTGGTTCTTGATGATGGGTGGAGTGTCCATCAGAAATATCCAACATTACTTTCAGTCACACACAATTTTTCTTTAACTTCTTGTCCTAAATAATAAGTTAAGCGTATGGCTAAAACATGGAAATTACTTTCACTCTCACACAATTTACATCAAAAACAATAATCCAATTTAATTAATATCCAATGATTAAACTTTTATCGGTGTGTTTTGGAATCTCTCATCCACAAAGGCACACTGTGAACATTACTTTGCAATCGTTGTGATCTCCAGTCGAGAGCAAGTTTGAAAAGCTTTAAATTCTGATTTGATTATTTTTTTCAGACAGAAAAAACCAATTGTCCTTTATATAAGAAATATTTTACATGTGCATACTTTTGAATCTCCTATCATTAAGATTGTATCAAAATCTGCCTGGAATGAACCTAGAATCTATATTTGAATTGCTAAATATTGCAATACGGAAAATCTCCCACTCAATCTAAAATCTACTCAAATTTGCAATGAAAAATAGAGTTGACCCATAAAATCCTAAGACAAATAGGGTGTCTCCATTCAATACCTGTGATTTAGTAGTTATGACCCACAATAAGCAACTCTAACCAAAAACAGGGGAATAACATCTTGACAAAAATTTTGCATACGATGGTTAGGTCCTCTTCGAAGTTAAAATAACTCAGTTGTAACCTTGCAACCGAGAAATGACCATAAATGTTGATACACCAATGGAGTAGTAGAGGAGACATAAACACTGACCATTATAGAAAGAAGAAACCAAAGCTTTGCAAACAATTATCGATGAAGGTCTTATGGGAGATAACACTCGACATAACAATGCACCCTCCTTTGGATAGGAGATAGGCCGCCTTATTCTACTCTTTGTATATGTGGGAGAAGGAGATTTTCTTAAAGGATGCCTTCAAATATCTGATTTGTTGCTTCCAGTGATATAAATAGGGCGGACCAAAAGCAGAATGTCGTTGTACCCACTCAATTACTAATTTGGAGTCACCAACAACCTTTATCTTCTCTATTGCCATCCAGCTAGCACAACGCAGTAACCCCATAGAGAAAGCAACTATGTTATTTGTACCTTCACCCCCAAACCAATTGAAGTGATAGAATTTTGTGGAAACCAAAACAATTTGTTGCCCCACACCCACATACTCCATTTTTTGAAGCACCATCAAAATAGCCCACCCATATGGACAAATCAATTTCTCTATTACAACACATTCTCCTATGTGATTTTTGACACCAAGGCCTAATCTCCTTGAAATATTCCACAATCTTCAGGTTTGTTTTTCTCACTTGTGGGACAATCTCTTCAAAGATTTTGGTGTTCCTGCTCCTATAAATACCCCAAATGATGTAGAAAGGAAGTTCCCTATTTTATTTTTGTCTCTCGAACCAATGTAATACATTTTCCAATCGAAGATCTATCCACATCTGCTTGAATATTTAGAAAACTTGTTACCTCTTTCCATATATAGAAACGCGAATGGGCATGTAAGGAAAAGATGGAAAATTCTGATATGATGTTTTCTGACATACCATAGCTTGTTTTCATGTAAATGTGTGATTG
>APFE030085363.1:0-66767 GCA_000404065.3 Pinus taeda
GCTCTGATACCAAATGTAGGTTTTAACCTCGTACAAAAATTACCTGCATACGAATTCTAAATCACAGAAAAATAAACAATGTGAGAGCATAACACATAAAAGACATATACACAGAGATTTCCCAGTGGATCCCAAAACCGGGACTACCAGCTTGATTTTTCATTATGTTTCTTTCAATGTTACAATACATATTTATACATGCCGAAGCATCCAATACCATGGACCGAAAAACCATAGGTAGGTTCGCCCAACCTAATATAGGGTCAAAAAAAAAAATTCCCGGGGCGCTGCCCTGGACCCCGTAGAGGGGGGCTACCCGCCCCCACTCTAACCCCCCGGTTCACTACGTAGGTTAGTCGTGGAAAGAATATAACACAACCCAACACAGTCTTCTTCGTGCTTGTATTTCGAGGATTGTGCTTGTCTTGGAGGGTTGTTTTAGACTTGTATACATTTTACATAGGCTCATGAAGAGATCCTTACATGTCTTTGACTCTTTGACTTTCCTAGACCCATGGAATGAGCAAGAAACTCATTCTTATAATTTAGAAAAATAATATTTCTTTTTCTTGACAAGTACAAAGATCAAAACTACATTTTGTAAATACCAAACCTAGTTACACTTTCTTCAACACATCAATGATAGTAACATGTGGTTGTATGCATTGCTATTGTTTTTTATGTTAGATAACTTGACGATTATGTTATATGTTGTTGATGAGTGTGTTATAGGTTAGCTTCTTGTTGTTGTATGATAATTAGGTTATATGTTGTTGATGAACATGATATATAACTTCTTGTTGTTATATGCTAGTAACCTAATGATTAGGGTTGTTACATTAAGATCTTGATGTTATATACATCATATTAAGTTGGATTGGTCTATGCAAATGGTTAGGGTTATGACATTCAAGTATGGGTTAATATGTTGTGATATTATGTCATACTAATATACACTCACTATGCAAATGTGATTATTATGTATGAATGATAAATGTTATGAGCTTATGATGTGGACATGTTAGCTAGTGACTATTATGAATATCATGACCTTATTTGGGGTTGAGTTGACATGTTGTGAAGTTATATCGTTCTAATCCAACTTGGTTGTGCAAACAAGATAGCCTCCCCTGAGATATATTAAGGTATGTGTTTGCTTATGTCGTATACTTGGTGCTTGACTGATTGATGATGTCGTCCATTTGGTGTTTGAGTGTTTGTTGTCTATTATGTCGTCTAATTGACTTATTTAACATGGTACATTTATAGTTTGTTTGAATGTTTGATTAATTGCATGATATGTGTATGTGTCTGTAAGATTGCATGAAGAAACTATCTTGTTTTAAGATGATTGTACTAACGCATATGTGTTGAGACAATTGATATGTACTTGAGTGTAATAGGTGAAAGTGGTAGCATTACATCTGATGACTATGAGTTGACTATGGATTTTGACATGATTGTTAGTATTGGTAAAGGTTGATTTCAAATTGATAGATATGATTGTCTTGATATTTGGAACGTGTGGTTGCATGTGTGAAGAGTTGCAAGAAACATGCTTGGTATTAGCATGACAAGGTAATAGTTGATATGTTTATATAACCAACAATTAGGCGATGTGACAACACATAGTAAGCCTCGATTCCAACAAGGTAAAAAGGTAAAAGAAAGGAATTGGGGAAGAATTCCTTTGATTATGTTTGGAAACCCCAATTCCAAACGAATGAGTGCTTTGCATACAGGAAGTCTTCTTAACCTTGATTTTGTTTGACATCATGCAAATATGTGCTATAGTCATGAACATGTACTTAACAAGTATATCAACTAGTTTCTAGTTATAGTTGGATGGATTCGTCAAGGGAATTGGATTCCCTTGAGAGATGGCATGGACATGTTCAATTACAAGGAAACATGCTTGGCACAACAAGGTAAGGTAACTAGTATGTTGATTTATACATTGACAATTATGTGTTTATGGTAGTAGAATGCAGGGAATTGCATGGCAAAGAGATTGCCATGAAATTCTGAAAAAGGCTCGGGTGGAGCTTTCATTAGGAACCATGGGAATTGAGTCATGGTGTTTGTTGTTAGTCTTGTGCTTTTGGTCTTTTGGTGATTTGTTGAGCTTGATTTGCAACTTTTTTTATGTCTAGTGTATGGCCATACTATTGAAAATAGCAACAAGAAATGCTATAAATGACATTGCTATAAATAGCATTTCAGGATATACTCCAACTCTGTTGGAAATAGAAAAAAAATAGAAATGCTAAAAATAGCATTGCTATAAATAGCATTTCGGGATATATTCCAATTTTGATTTGTCTTTGAATCAAAATTGAGAATTAAAATTCGAATTTAGTCTCACTAGCTGTTTGGAAAATAATTAATTAATTCATCTTGAGTTAATTAGTTGGAGAAAATCAAACATCAAGTCTTTGTGAGGACATGCAACAATTATCCCTTTGATTGAGGAAGTTATCCCTTAATTAAGGAGATAAGGATGAGTTGTATTTGATTTGTAATTAGTTAGCTCAGTTAATTGAGTTAAGTCCAGTTAAATTAGTTCCAAATAGTTGGAGGAACTAATTGTGAGTTCACTCAATTAATGCATGCATGCATGCAACTAGTGTTCTCCAAATAACTGAATATTCTCTCATAAATAACCAATGCATGTCAATTTAGAGAAAGACCCAGTTGAGATTAAAGAAAGGGACATTGTACTATCAGTTGGAGGAATTTTCCTATAAAGGAAATTCATCCATGCAGAAGGAATTAACTCCTTCAGGATTGCGCAGTTATTTCAGAGGTTAGTGTTGTGTGTGAGGTGAGAATCACACAAGTTGTAGCTAGAGGACCCAGGAGAAATTGCGCAAGGAAATAGGAGGCTTGGAGGATTGAAGGAAGGCACATGTGTTGTCTATTTTGTCTATGAGCAACAATGACGGATTGTATTGACAGTTGGATAGCTTATGAGCTAAAGCTTTGTGTAATCCTAAGATATTTCCACTTGTATGATAATACAGATAGCGGGGTTTTTAGTTGAGGCTTTCCCCAAAGTATTCTTCTGTGTTTCATGTGTGATTTAATCTTCTTCTTTGTTATATGTGTTATGTTTGATCTTGCTCAAAATCGATTAAGCTTTCGCAAGTTTGATTGTAGAAGTAGATTAAGTATTTTGCTTTAGTACATTGCATAATCAGTTTAATCTACAGTGAGAATTTCTACATGGTATCAGAGTGAGGTTTTGTAGAAAAAGTTCTACATGGTATCGGAGCAATGGTGAGTCTTACTCTCCTTAGTCTTCCTAAGAGCTAGCATAGCTACCAAGACTTAGTGAATGGAAGAGAGAAACTGCCATATTGGGAACGACTATGGTCGGATATGATGCAGGAGGAGATTAGGAGGAGCACTAGAGATGGTTCTTCATCCAAAGAGGATGAAGAAAATTTCGCCTTAGCGAGTAAGGCAAGGAAAGTGAAGGAGAAGGATTCTCATCCCAAATCGAGTTCTTCCCATGGAGGGAAGAAGATTGACAGCTCTAAAGTGAGATGCTTTAATTGTCATGGGGTGGGCCATTATGCAACTAATTTTCCATTGAAGAAGTCCAATAAGGGATCCTTGGAAGGATCCGAAGGTGAGGCATTGGCCTCTTAGTTCGAATTGGATTTTACCCTCATCGCATGCATGGTTTGACCGATGATGGGTTGTGGTTGGTTTCTTGACAGTGGAGTCTCATTCCACGTGACCGACGATAAGAGTTTATTCAATACCTTGGAGGAGAAGGACCTCCAGATGTGCATAGAGATGGGCGATGATGGAAAGTATCGTGTTTCAGGTGAAGGTACAGTTGTGTTTCAGAGGGACCATGGATTTTGCATCACCTTGACAGATGTGAAATATGTGCCAAGACTGAAGAAGAACTTGGTATCGATCGCGAAGTTGGAGGACAAAGGCTACGATGTTTTCTTCAGTAAGGGAAATGTTTTCCTTAGACACATCACCACGAGACAGGTGAAGCAGATAAGTTCACGATTCAAGAACCTGTATGCTCTTGAGGTTCAAGATGCATGCAAAGCCTTGAGGAGCAAGGCCAATTTTAGAGACTTGGTGGTTGATAGGGAGAGTACATTACCTCTCAACATGCAGCGCCAGAAGAATTCTCAGACAATTGTGGAGGAGCCAAATTGGTGAAGCAGCTTCAGGAGGTTATGGAGCAGCCACAACTGGAGAAGCC
Source organism: Pinus taeda (assembly GCA_000404065.3). Classification (NCBI taxonomy): domain Eukaryota; kingdom Viridiplantae; phylum Streptophyta; class Pinopsida; order Pinales; family Pinaceae; genus Pinus; species Pinus taeda. The sequence goes on from APFE030085363.1 coordinate 4,235, forward strand.
GAGAAGAGATCTTAAGTTCGATGAGCTGAAGGCCATGCGAGTTTCCCTTGAGAGGGAACTCAAGGTGCATGTAGAGGAGGAACTTTTGGTTCCTAAGGAGGAGGAGCCTCAGACTGATGTGGAGCAGCCGCATGCAGAGGTTCCAGGAGTGGAGAAATCCACTCATGCGGAGTCTTCCAAAGATGCGAGAAACGCACAAGGGAGGCTAACAGATTGTTGATGGATGCGAGAGAGAATGTGGGAGAGCCATCTTCTCAGTGCAGACAGAGGAGGTCACCTGAGCAGTACTCTGGTTACATGGACCTTGATGGGGAATGTGTAGAGACCTCTAGTAGGGGGAAATTTCAAGCCAAGTGGGTAGAAGGATCACATGCAACCATACCTCCAGGTGTGAGGTGGGGCGATGTGAAGAGATATTCCCAAGAAGGCTGAAATAGGGGTAGGATCCTTGAGGTACCCAACCTCTTTGATTAGACCTTGCTACGGGAGCCCCGACGAGGAGTAGCAGGATTGGCTGAGTGGGTAGAGACAAATGCGGATGGAGCATCAGAGGGTGTTTCTAGCCCAACTGGGAGATCAATTACTTACTTTTTAGTAACTGAGTTGCAGTGCAGTAGTGGGAAGCACAATGCAACATGATGAGAGGAGGTGCAGTGTGGATGTATACTCGGAGATAGGACTAGCAGCAGCACGGATGCAGCAGGAGGAATCAGTGTGATTGATGTAGTCAGAGATCAAAGTGACAGAGGCTAGAGCAGTTAGATACTGAAGAGCACATAGGTGCATAGTTTTCAGTCAACATAGGCAATAACAGTCAGAGACTTTGATGGCAGAGGCATCATTCTGATTCAGGTTGGATATTTTTTGTGTTTCTAGAGTTGTTGGAGCAACAACACTTGAGAGAAGTGTTGCATGTAGAACATTCCAAAGGTTCAGGATTGGGTTCAAGTTGAATGCCTTTCTTTTTGAGAGGGAGTGTTGAAAATAGCAACAAGAAATGCTATAAATAGCATTTCAGGATATACTCCAACTTTGTTGGAAATAAGAAAAAATAGAAATGCTAAAAATAGCATTGTTATAAATAGCATTTCGGGATACATTCCAGTTTTGATTTGTCCTTGAATCAAAATTGAGAATTAAAATTCGAATTTAGTCTCACTAGCTGTTTGAAAAATAATTAATTAATTCATCTTGAGTTAATTAGTTGGAGAAAATCAAACATGAAGTCTTTGTGAAGACATGCAACAATTATCCCTTTGATTGAGGAAGTTATCCGTTAAGTAAGGAGATAAGGATGAGTTGTATTTGAGTTGTAATTAGTTAGCTCGGTTAACTGAGTTAAGTCCAATTAAATTAGTTTCAAATAGTTGGAGGAACTAATTGTGAGTTCAGTCAGTTAATGCATGCATGCATGCAACTAGTGTTCTCCAGATAACTGAATATTCTCTCATAAATAACCAATGCATGTCAGTTCAGAGAAAGACCCAGTTGAGATTAAAGACAGGAACATTGTACTATCAGTTGGAGGAGTTTTTCTATAAAGGAAACTCAACCATGCAGAAGGAATTAACTCCTTCAAGATTGCACAGTTATTTCAGTGGTCAATGTAGTGTGTGAGGTGAGAATCACACAGGTTGCAGCTGGAGGACCCAGGAGAAACTGCGCAAGGAAATAGGAGGCTTGGAGGACTGAAGGATTCTGTCTATGAGCAGTAGTGAGGGATTGTACTGAGAGTTGGATAGCTTGTGAGCTAAAGCTTTGTGTAATCCTGAGACATTTCCACTTGTATGATAATACAAATAGCGGGGTTTTTAGCTGAGGCTTCCCCAGATTATTCTTTTGTGTTTCAGGTGTGATTGAATCTTCTTCTCTGTTATATGCGTTCTGTTTGATCTTACTCAAAATCAATTAAGCTTCCACAAGTTTGATCATAGAAGTAGATTATGTTTTTTGCTTTAGTACATTGCATAATCAGTTTAATCTACAGTGAGAATTTCTACACATACCACTTTGTTTGTGGTGTCGTATTGGTTTTGATTTTCATGGTTTTCTTCTTGTTTGTGTTTCTCTTGCCTTTTATGTTTGAGAGTCTTGGGAATTGGTTGGGAAATAGGAAAGTTAATGGAGCCTTGGGAGAGTTGTGTGGAACCCAACAAGTAATGTAAGACTCAGATGAAGTCGATGCATGTATAAGGGTAGTTGAAGGCAAGAGTATGACAACCAGTTGGACTGGTTGGGTCCATTGGTGTAAATGGGCGATGGAAGGACAATCATGGGAAAGGTAACCAAGAAAGGTAAGGTGAATGGATTTGAGGCATCATATGCCTTGGATATGTTGCGAACTACTATTCTCGATGTTGCGCATGTGTTGCATGAATAAAGGAAGTTCACTTAACCTTGACCTTGATATCTAGTAATTATGTTGTGATCATGATTGCTTTATGCTAATGTTTATATGCATACATGTATGTATGTACGTTGTTATCTGATAGGGTCATCAGGGATCATGATCGTTTTATGGTGATGTTTTATGTATACATGTATGTATGTATATATGTCATGTCTAACAAGGTCATCATGGGTCATGATTGTTTTTATGATATTGTATGTATATATATGTGTGTGTGTGTGTGCGCGTGCGTGTATGTATGTCGTTTTATGACATGATCATGATTGTTTTATGCTAATGTTTATTATTATGTATCTATGTATCTATGTCACTATTCGACAGGGTTGTCAGGGATTATTCTTGTGGAGGAATGATTGCTTATGTAGGTGAATGACATGACGAGGTTCCTGGTCTTATGGGAATCCAATGCGAAGAGTAGTCATGACGAATATATGAGGTTAGTATCATGTGGATATGAATTGATATTATATGCTTGTATTGTGCCTATGTTTATGTTATGACAAGTAACTGTGAGGGATACATCAGCGAAATGAAAGCAATGTGGTATGTGGCATGCTAAGACAAGCATGGATAAGATACTGGAAGCAAGGTCGCTTGGTAGAGATAGTGTGGTTTTGGATGTGTGGTACTACTGTTGTGCATATGTTGTACATGTTAAATATGTGATATTGTGCACATGTGGTGTTGTGTATATATAGTGTGTGTATGTGTTGTTTATGCAATGATTATGTACAGGGTGGTACATATAGTGTCGTGTGAATGTTGCATATGTAGTGCTAGGTATAGATGGTGCTATGTACATGTTGGATATGCGGTGTTGTGTACATATTGTATTGTGAACATGATGGATATGTGGTGTTGTGTGCATATGGTGTTGTGCGCATGTTGGATATGCATTGTTGTGTACATAAGGTGCTATGTACATGTTGTATATGCAATGCTATGTACATATTGTGTTGTGTGCATGTTGTACAAGTGGTGTTATGTACATATGATGTTGTGTGCATGATTGTACAAGTGGTGTCGTGATCATGTGGTGTTGTGTACATGTTGTACATGTGGTGTTGTGTGCAAGTGGTGTTGTGTACGTCTAGCATTGTGTACATGTTGTACATGTGGGGTCGTGTACACATTGTGCGGGTGGTGCCGTGTACATGTGATGTTGTGCACACGTTGTGTGGGTAGTTCTTTGTACAGGTGGTGCTATGTACATGTTGTATATATGGTATTGGTATACATGTCGTATTGTGTGCATGTCGTACATGTTGTGTTACGGGCATGCGGTACTTTGTATGTTCATTGCGTAGTTGTGGCATAGTGACATGTGTATTCATTATGTTGTACTCTATGTACATGTGTGTATTGTGTTGTACACCAGATGTAGGAGTATGTATGTGTTGTGTTATACACTGGGTGTAGGTGTATGAGTTGTATGTCAGGTGTAGGTGCATGTATTGCATGGTGTTGTATGTCGTGTGTGGTTGTATGTGTGTGATGCACACTATGTGCATGTGAACATGGTTAAGGAGAAGGCACTGGGTGTTTGTTAGGTGTAGCAACCGATCTGGAGTGCGTTTGAAATAAGGACCAAGGTAGAAGCTAAGGATTGATTAAAGGATAAGTATTAGTATTTTATTTCAATTTTATTATGCACGCGATTTATGATTCTGGTTTGTGATGATTACATGTGATCTGTGATTATGGTTTATGATGGTTACATGTGATTTAAGGTTTTGATCTATGATGGTTGTGTTTTGAACTAACCTGATGTGATATGTTTATACATGATGATTTGGTCAAAGATGCTAGTTTGACTTGTTGTGATAGGAAACAAACATAATGGCAAGTGTACCCTATTGACGAGCTAACAATGAGGTGTGATGTGAATTTATTTCAATTATTTTAAATATAATGGAAGATATGCTTTTGGTACAGGAAGCATGAAAATTCCCGGTTGGGTGGTTGAAATTGACTACAAGAATTAGCAGCAACAATGAAAGGAATTGGAACGAGCAACAATATGTTGGTCAAGCATTCAGGAGTAGGGCCATTGTGGGACACTGGTACCCAATATTGTCCATTGATTGCCATAACCATGCTATTGGTTTTTGTATCTTCCGATGTCAGGAAGCCTTGGCAAGGGATGGAATTCCCAGGATGGGGGTGCTAGCAGGACTTGGAAGACGAGTGACTGCACATAAGGGGTAACAGGATTGCCCAAGGTACTGTGTAGTAGAGAAGGAAAGGTCGGGGATATATTTTTTTTGTTCATTAGCATTGCCAAACATAATCAAATGCACATTGGGAGTGTTCCCTAGAATAATGAGTCGGTAACTGTTCACTGAGAGGACACTTGGCGACGATTATCGCATTGGACATTAGATGCAGATTTGACTCTGGAAGTGGATTCTGGACTTCCTGGGAAGGAGGTGAATCCTATTATTACTTTGAGGGTGGAGGTGTGAGCCTCTGGATTCCCTTGTTGCGGGTGCAGGCATCGTATCCTTTTATTTGCTGGCTGAGCAAATGTGCATATGTGTATATGTGTGTATTATTGTAAATATTGTATCGAGCTGGATTTATAAAGTTCCATAGACAGTATTGTTATTTGCTCGTTGAAGCAAATGTGCTTTAGTATATGTGGTTAATATTCTAAATACTGTAATGAGTTGTATTATAAAGCTTTAATAAATGGTATGATTGTCATGTTTCAGCAATGGCCATTGTAAATATTGCAACGAGTTGTATTATAAAGCTCCATGGGAAGTATGTTTTGTTTTCAACAGTCTTGTTGGTTATAGGTGTCATTGAACATCGAGGATGGTGTTCCCCCAAGGGGGAGGGTTTTGTAACAACCCTGGTTAAAAACTCATGTAAAAATATATAAGGCCACGATCATGGGACACATATCCAAGATGAATGGTGGGAAAAACATCCTAATGGGTGTTCATTTAGTTTATTATGGCTACGGAAATTGGAAAAGGCAATGGCAATGACATTAAAAATGCATGAGGCATTTATTGACATTTTATTTAAGAAAATAATGGAAATTAAGAGAAAATGGAGGTGAAAGGTCACAGGTTGCAAGTGAGGAGGAAATTGAAGGAAAATAATGGAAAATGAAGAAAATAGCGTCCTCATTAATAAAAATGCTTCTGAGGATCAGTGGGCAGGCTTGGTCAGTGTAAGCTTGGTGAGTTCAATTTTGGAGTTCTCTCTCATACTCTTGGACTGATCAGGAGCTCAGGACCAAGTGTCGTAAAATGGTCAAAATTGAAAGTTCTCAAATTGGCTCGAACCTGAATGAACGAATAGAGATCATCCTCCCGATTCCGGCGCCGCAAATGGTTCGAAAAATGGTCGTCGTATGTGAAAGTTATGGCAAAAACAAAATTGCCCAATGACCCTTAATTTTTGAATTTTCAAAAAATAAATAAATAAATAAAAGATATTCAGTAGAATATTCTTGGGAATATTCCTTATGAACAGCCAATCAGAAGCTGCCACGTGGCAAGCTCGGAGGCCGCAACATGGCCCCAAGCTGACATAAGCAGGGATGGATGGGTGTGTTCAAAATTTTGTTCATGGGGTGATTCGAACCCCCAACCTTTCATACAACAAACACATGACTTACCGTTAGACCTCCGCCATTCACTTTGTAAACTAACGGAAAGATTTTGTATTTAGTGTTTGAATTATGCTATGGGCGGGAAAGAAGGGGGTTAGCCCCTAAGGGCCAGCCCCGCCTCCATACGACCGTGCCCAGGAACCAAGGGCCAAACCCAAACCGTCGGGCACAAAATCCGATGAAAACCTCCACGTGGTCACATGCAGCATTTCTCGGTCAGTTAACTGCAGTTTAGTTGGCGGAATTTTTGGCGGAGCGCCAAATTTGGTGGGCGTCCAGATTTGGCGGAGCTCCACTAAAGTTAGCTGGAGTCCTTTTAGGGGAAACTGGCAGTTTTCATTAAATGGCCATAAATTTGGCTAGGAAAGGCGGTTTTGAATGATTTGTTTTTTGATTTTGGGTCTCTTCGACCTTCTGAAGCCATTGGCATAGGTTTCACAGCCATATGAGGTCATTTGCAGGTGTTTTAGCTTCGTGGAAGTTCTAGGAGCCACTACGGCCAAATCAGTGTGGGAGCTGCATTGGGAATTGTGCAGCCAACGAATGTGGAACAAAGGTCATTCCTAAAGGTTTTCAGCATCCTAAATCCATTTCTACAGCTTGTTTTTCCTGTTGAGGCATTCTTCTCAGTGTTTAGCTTCAGGGAAGCTTTCAGGGCCACCAGGGCCATTTCAGTGCTTGAGCTGCTTGGGGGCTGGGTTCATCCGTTTTTGGTGATTCAAAAGCCTATGTCTATTATTTTCGACCTTCTGAGTCTAATGGAAGAGGTTTCAAAACCTATTGAGGTCATATTCACCTCGAAATTCTCCATGCAAGTTTAAAGGGCCACTAGGGCCAATTGGGGAAAGTACTGTTTCAGGTACAATTTCACTGTTTAGTGCTTGGGAAAGAGCATGTTTAGCTAATTCCTATCTTCTGATTCTGTATTTATAGTAAGATCTATCCTTTGAGACACTCACATTCTTGTATTAGCTTTTGTAACATTTTTAATACGAGAGGACAAGCCTAGTTGGAGAGGCTTGGTCCAACAGATGTAGCCTAGAAGGGGTGAACTGCTTTATCATTTTGATGTCTTTATTTGCTGAAGATGATATGCTAAACAAAACTGATATAAAGTGTTAAACAGAAAATATACATAACTGCCATACACACATAATCACCTATTCAGCTACAGAAAGTTAATTGTCTTATTCCGCAAGATATCAAACTTCAAGTATGTGCATGTCAAAGACTTCTAAGTGTTTACTTTTCTATTTCTTTAGGCAGAGCCTGTAGAAGGCCAGGTAGCCTCTGGAACTCATCCTCTCTTTAGAGGTGACATGCCCGGTGAATGCCCCTACAGTCTATCTCTGTATAAGAAATAGGAAGTTTTCATCTTTTTAGAGGTCACTTGGAGTGTGTAGCTCACATTTGCAATTATTGGAAATGGATACCTTGCACCCTTAAACAAGTACAATCCATTTTCAGATCAGATGGTATCAGAGCTCGGGTTGAGCATTTGTTTGTGCAAAAGGTGTTAAAGCAGTGCAAGGGATTGACTGTTTTATTTGTTGCAAATGGTTGCTTGAAGAAGGAGGGTTTTTTTGTTTTGACATTTGGTTAAAGCTTGTCATTTGATTGAAAGCTTTGAGAACTCTTATTTGGAAGTTTCTTTTTTTTAATTGACCATTTCCATAATGTCAACTACTTCCACAAGTGAAGGTTCTTCCTTCACAAAATTCTTCAATGATGACATGAAGAATGAGTTCCTGAAGGTGAAGGACATGGTGCAGATTCTCATTGAGGATCAAAGAGAAAGTGTTAAGCTTCATGCACAATTGTTGGCTCTGAAGGATGAGAAGGAAATAATTCTCCAAAGACTGCATGACATGGAGAAACAACTCCTTCAAGCTCAAGATGCTTTGTCCAAGAAATTGCATGAGGATGAGGTAAATCGTTCAAACTTGTCTTCAATTTCCTCAATTGAAAAGTGTGTTGGTTCTTTTGAAAAGCATACAAGAGGTATGGGGTCCAAATTAATGTTTAAGATGGGCTATCAAGAAGGTAAAGGTTTGGGCAAGCATGCAAAAGGCATGTTTGATCCTATTTTAGTTGTGGAGCGACCCAAGAATGTTGGTCTTGGATATGAACAGTTTAATGGTGAAGAATTCAAATCCTTGAATGCATGTGAAGCAAATTTTAAAAGAACCTTTATCCCAAGCTCTCAAATGAATATATGCCAAAACTGTTTTAAGAATGATTGCCATTGTTTTAAGCCATCATTGCAGCAAGTAGAGGGTAAACATGTCGCTTATGGCAAGCATGCAAATGTAAACAATTTTCAAGACAAGCACAGTGATGAAAGTCTGAAAAGGAAAGTTGTCTCCTCTACTAGTTCATTGTCTCTCAAAGACAAAAAGGATGGACATTCTATGCAGCAAAAGAGGAAGTTTTGTTGCACATTTTGTGGTGGATTTAACCATGTTGCTTCAAGATGCTGGTTGAAAAAGAAAACACACATGAAGCAGATGAGGCAAAGAAAACTTTCTCAAAAAGTGCTTGAAAGTTGCAAATTTTGTCAAAAGAAGGGACATCATGTTTCTCATTGTTGGACCTTGCATTCAACAAGTCGTCCAAAGCACATGCAGCTTGAGGACAAAAACATTTGCGCAAGTGGATCTATGGATTCCATTATCGATGTGGAAGATTCACATGAAGAACTGCTGCTGCAACAAAAATTGCCATTGAAGTGGCTTGGTAAGAAGTGGATGGACTTCTTGACACAGTAAGACATACTCTTTTTGTACATACAAGCTTTGGATGTATGCATGTTTTTTTATGTGTTGCAAAAATTTCGCCATGAAGGTGAAAGCTGAGTATGAGACTTACTCTATCGCAGCGAAAGTTATATTCATTTCAGCTTTGAAAGTACATGTACATGTGATCGAGGATATTGTACTTAAGAGAAAGTTGAAAGATAAACTGCATGCATGAGAATGATATGCATGAGCATAGGGATCATGATGATTTCCTTGCATTTTAAACATGTATGTGTGATTAACTTGAAGGGTTGATTACTTTGTTTTTAACCATGCATGTAATGTAATATTGACTTAGAAAAAGTTAATTGATCTCCAAGATTGTAAAGAGGAGAAATGATGAAGTGTTTCATCTTTGTAAAAGCCTTCTCATTTGGAAGGCAACTCTTTTTCTGAAGCAGAGGTGCCATTGATGGGTATCGTGGAAGTTGGCAAGTCCACATGTTCAAGGGAAGGTTTCAGCTCATATATCAGCAAGCATCATTGCTGGTTCCTGCAATTTTAGATTTGTCTGGCGAAAGAACTTGGTCGGGATTCGACGAGTACTTGGCTTATGCAGCGAAAAGTCACTATGATGACAATTGACAAGGCAGGACATTTTGGCATCAATATGCTCTTTTGGCTGAACGGAAGAGGATATTTCTGTTCCTCAAGTGTTGTACAGTTCAGATCAGGGATTCAGTGAGCTTTTGGGGACCAAAAGCCTTCTCATTTGGGAGGTGTGATCAGGAGCTCATGACCAAGTGTCGTAAAATGGTCAAAATTTAAAGTGCTCAAAATTGGCTCAAACCTGAATGACCGGATAGAGCTCGTCCTCCCGATTCCGGTGCCGCCAACGGTTCGAAAAATGGTCGCCGTATGTGAAAGTTATGGCAAAAACAAAATTGCCCAATGACCCTTAATTTTTGAATTAAAAATAAAAATAAAAATAAAAAATATTATGTAGAATATTCTTTAGAATATTCCTGGGAATATTCCTTATGAACAGCTAATCAGAGGCTGCCACTTGGCAAGCCCGGAGGCCACCACGTGGCCGCAAGCTGACGTAAGCAGGGATGGATGGCGCGTGTTCAAAATTTTGTTCGTGGGGTGATTCAAACCCCCGACCTTTCATACAACAAACACATGACTTACCGTTAGACCTCCACCATTCGATTTGTAAACTAACGGAAAGATTTTGTATTTAGTGTTTGAAGTATGCTATTGGCGGGAAAGAAGGGGGTTAGCCCCTAAGAGCCAGCCCTGCCTCCATACGACCGTGCCCAGGAACCAAGGGCCAAACCCAACCGCGGGGCACGAAATCCGATGAAAACCTCCATGTGGTCACATGTAGCGTTTCTCGGTCAGTTAACTGCAGTTTAGTTGGCGGAATTTTTGGCGGAGCGCCAAATTTGGCGGGCGTCCAGATTTGGCGGAGCTCCATTAAAGTTAGCTGGAGTCCTTTTAGGGGAAACTGATAGTTTTCATTAAATGGCCATAACTTTGGCTAAGAAAGGCGGTTTTGAACGATTTTATTTATTTATTTTGGGTCTCTTCGACCTTCTGAAGCCATTGGCACAGGTTTCACAGCCATTTGAGGTCATTTGCAGGTGTTTTAGCTTCGTGGAAGTTCCAGGAGCCACAAGGGTCAAATAAGTGTGGGAGCTGCATTGGGAATTGTGCAGCCAATGAATGTGGAACGAAGGTCATTACTGAAGGTTTTCAGCATCCTAAATCCATTTCTACAACTTGTTTTGCCTGTTGAGGCATTCTTCTCAGTGTTTAGCTTCAGGGAAGCTTTCAGGGCCACTAGGGCCATTTCAGTGCTTGAGCTGTTTGGGGGCTGTGTTCATCCGTTTTTGGTGATTCAAAAGCCTATGTCTACTATTTTCGACCTTCTGAATCTAATGACAGAGGTTTCAGAACCTATTGAGGTCATCTTCACCTTGAAATTCTCCATTCAAGTTTAAAGGGCCACTAGGGCCAATTGGGGAAAGTACTGTTTCAGGTACAATTTCACTGTTTAGTGCTTGGGAAAGAGCATGTATAGCTAATTCCTATCTTCTGATTCTGTATTTACAGTTAGATATGTCCTTTGAGACACTCACATTCTTGTATTAGCTTTTGTAGCATTTTTAATACAAGAGGACAAGCCTAGTTTGAGAGGCTTGGTCTAACAGATGTAGCCCAGAAGGGGTGAACTGCTTTATCATTTTGATGTATTTATTTGCTGAAGATGATATGCTAAACAAAACTGATATAAAGTGTTAAACAAAAAATATACATAATTGGCATACACACATAATCACCTATTCAGCTACAGAAAGTTAATTGTCTTATTTCGCAAGATATCAAACTTCAAGTATGTGCATGTCAAAGACTTCTAAGTGTTTACTTTTCTATTTCTTTAGGCAGAGCCTGTAGAGGGCCAGGTAGCCTATGGAACTCATCCTCTCTTTAGAGGTGACATGCCCGGTGAATGCCCCTACAATCTATCTCTGTATAAGAAATAGGAAGTTTTCATATTTTTAGAGGTCACTTGGAGTGTGTAGCTCACATTTGCAATTATTGGAAATGGATACCTTGCACCCTTAAACAAGTACAATCCATTTTCAGATCATGGACACTTAGATTTTTCTTGGAGCACTATTGGAGTGTGTGGCATACTTGGATTTTTGGAGCAATAAGGCAAAGGCAAAGCAAGAAAGCCCAAGAGGACATCAAGATCAACAACTACAACAAGTTTTTCTTGCAGGTATCAAGTTGCATGTATGTTTTCCTCACTAGTTTTGGCACGCATGGCACCTGCATGTGGTTTCTTAGTTATGATCTGTCATTGGCATGGAGGATTTCCTAGATTGACTGTGGATTTTTATAGCCTTTCCATTCCCTGGATAACCATGGTGTTGTGGGTTAATTTGCTTTGTTTTCTGGTTGGTTCTCATGTTTCCTTAGCGTGGATTGAGTGATTAGGGCGTGGAGCCTTGGTTGGACAAACGCTCTGGAAGTCCTGTAACGACCTTGGTTGAGTTATTGGTCCTAGAGCCTTGGCTGCACAAAAGATCTAGAAGCCTTGTAACAACTTGGGTTGAGTTATAAGTCCCAGAGCCTTGGTTGGACAAACACTTTGGAGTTCGACAACATCTATGGGTTGAGTTACTAGTCTTGGAGCCTTGGTTGGACAAACACTCTAGAGCCTAGCAGCAGTCATGGGTTGAGTTACTAGTCTTGGAAGCCAGGTTGGAGAAAACTCTTTGGAGCCTTGAAAGGCTTAGGTAGAGACCAATCTGATGATGGTTTTGTGATGTCTGATTGTGAGGTGGAATCATTGTTTGATGGGTTGAGGTGGTTAGCCTCTTGAAGCTCTGGAAGGTTTTAGATTGATGTGTTTTATGTGATCCCACATTCATGCTTGGAATATGGCACAGGGGTGAATAGATGAAGAGAGATTTGGCTCAGCTATTCTACGGTCAGGTGGAACATGGTAGTCCCATACTAGGTTGGCTTTTGCATCATCAATATGAGGTTATTTCTCCTTGTTATCTCATGAGTATTATACTAGTTTATATGTGGATTCTATGGCTATTGTATCCTTGGTATTTCTGTTGTTATTATGCTGGTTATGAATATGGTTTATGACAGTGGCTATGTATGGCTCCCATCATGATTTTACTTGTATATGAATGAAAAATGTATCTATGGCTTAATGGATGAAACTGCAACTAAAGTGATCAGGAAGTAATGCCTCATGGCGAATCTCAAATAAGTGTGAGACCCCTATGCTCAGATATGTTATTTATACCTGTAGATTACATATTCGTGATATTTGATGAAATGTCTGTCATGGCTAGTAAGGGTCCAGTCAAGGTCTTATTCAAGTAATTGCATTGGTACTGTTATTTCCATGTTATCTTATTGTTTTGAAGGTGCCATCCAATTCTGGGCAGTGACTTGGGCTATGGGCCTGAAAATTGGCTTAAATCTCGGGGACACTGGCACAGAACTGAGCAAAATAGTCCATGGATGTTGCCTTGCAGGCCTGTGAGAGCGTCTAGAGGTCAAGTGGTCCAAAAGCTTAGTTGGACCCAGGCGCAAAGAGGTTGGATTGGTTCTTGAGGGTCCTAATGCCGATGTTGAATGTCTGTATGGTGTGTTTCCGTCGGTTCCACTTCCTTAATGTGACTTAGGACGCTGAATCATATCATAGTGGATTCTCGTCGCATGTTTACCTCGTCTGGCTGGTTGCTTGGGTAGATGTGGGAGTAGGGTGTTACCGTTGCTTAATTTGTTTACAAAGGCATAAATAGTTATAAATTGACAACCATAGTTTGTTGGTAAAGTCACAACGGGGCATGAAAAGCTACACTGCAAACAAAAGGCTACTAGAGAAAGAAGGTTGTTGGTCACTCGATGAAATACCCAGATAAAGGCCCTAGGTGGATGCTATGTTGTCTTAAGTACTTCAACTCCTTGATGTTGTATTTGAAGAAAGGTGGATTATATGATTTGTGGTTAAGACAATGGCTCTTAAAACCAAAGTAAAGGGTATCTTCAAGGGCTTGATTAGGTTCACGATAACTATGATAACTTGTAAGAAGATGATGCATGGAAGGTGTAATATAATGCAAATAAAACTATAAGCCCTACTAGTAATTACTGGACATTAAAGTCACTTTACATGATTAAGATGAATGCGTAAGAGAGGATAAAATACATTTTAAAGTATTGCTAGTTGCTTGAATGAAGTTAAGTGTGGGAGATGTTGGACTTTTCTTATTTCTTATTTTTTTTCTTTAAACATATATCACACAAATATTTATTAACTAGTAAAATCCATATTAGTCAACTTGAGAGACAAGGAAAATTTTTTCCATTAACATATAACAATTTTCGGTTGAAGATAAAAAAATTATAGTGCAACCTAACTCTTTTATGTTTTTATTTTTTTTTTCATTGAAATTTGGTGATACAATTTTGAGCAAAATTGTAATTTTGTTATTGTTTAAATTGCATTGTTGAATGCATAAATAGATTCAACATCTTGAAAATCCCTAAAACACTAAGATTATATAAACTACACAACTCAAATTTACAATTTAACATATTTCTATTAATTTTGTAACAAAATTAACAAATAAATAAATAAAAAATAAGTAAAATAATGTAAAATAATTAAACTTCGAAATTGAAAAAACTAAATAATTTTTTATTTTTTTATTTTTAAAAATTAAATAAATTAAAATACATTTTGAAAAAACATACATATAATGCTAACCTTAAAAGATAACTCATAGTGGGACCTTTAATTATATGTAACGTTAAAAGAGAACTCATAGTGGGTCTTTTAATTGGTATGTACCTTTTATTGGTCTAGGTGTCATGGGCAATAGGCAATACATACATAGAGGACAAAAGGCACCACATTTTTTTAATACACAAGCCTCAAGAAAGTGCATATTCTAAGTCATGTCATTTATTTACAATCTAGCCTCAAGAAAGTGCCAACTCATGTCATTTATTTACAATCTAGCCTCAAGAAAGTGCATATTCCAACTCATGTCATTTATTTATGATCTTGTTCTAGCCCTCGAAAGATTTGGGATTTAGAGCCTATTGTGTTATTTAATGAATTGGCTTTTAATATCAAGATATTTACGGTCTTCAAATACCACCCATTTTGAAAGGGGATCGATGAAGGATTGAAAAACTGGTTTAAATAGAAATTTTTAATTAAAAAATATTTATTGTTTTAAAAAATTAAGATATATTTATAATTGTTTGTAAAGATTTTTTCTAATTAAATATAGAATAGATGTTGTAATGTCATGTACTATTATATATTTTTGAATATATTAAAATTATATAAAATAAAAAATAAAATTAAATTTAAAAAAAATAATGAATTAAATATTATAAAAAAATATTTTGTCTCCAATGAAATTAAACAAATATAAAAATAATATTATATTTATAATTAATAATTAAGTTAGTCTAGATCTATTTAATTTTGAATTATGCAAGAATTAAAAAATTTGTGTGATGCAAACATTTTTTAGATGAAAAGGAATTGATCTTTCTTGATTTAGAATAAGATAGATTAAACTAATTTTAGAATAAAAAGAAATTAACTAATTTAAAATGAAAAGAAATTGTCCTCTAAAACTTGATTTTGATTAAATAAATCTAAACAATATAATATAAATAAAATTTTAATAGATAATTCCATATATAAATAAAAAAATTTTAAACATCACAATAAAAAATAAATTTCTTTTATCTTCATCCACTTATAAATTCAAACTAAATTTTGGATTTTATTAAATTTTAGTATTTTTTTTTATTAATTGATTCTTTAAAAAACAAATTTTTATTTAATTACCTTTTTAATAATTTGATATTTTCAACATTAATCTCTTGATTTTTCTGTTAATTCTTTAATTATTCTCTTTTGCAATGAACATTCTTCTTTTCCTTTTCTATTTAACAATGTCTAATGCTCTCTATTTTCATTGAAAAGATTATTCATGCCGATGAGGAGTAAAAGCAACATTCGAAAGGGCAAATGTTTCACACAAAAGTAAATTAAAAAACATAACTTAAAAAAAAAATAATTCAAATGACTAACATTAAAGAAAAATTTAATATTTTTTCTATTGTAATAATTTAAAAATATAATATTAATAATAATACTAAAATATTACCCGGATGCAGGTGAATTAAATGATAATTGATGATTTTAATGAAGGGTGAAAGCGCTTGGTACTACCAGCTGCAGACCAACGCGGTTATACATAAGCGTATCTGGCTCAAGCAGGTTCACCCTACGCGAGGGAGATTTGGTCTGAAATCAGTATTAACTGCTCACTCCGTCCAAGGCGAGGCTCTCGCTGATATTATCATGGCGATCTGGGCTCTCCTTCCCATTGTTTGCATTCCGCCTTCTTGTCTCAGGCCTTTTCTGGTTGCGTGTCTATGTGGCAGGATGGTTTCTGCTAACAGAGGTTCGCTCTCGGTTGCTCTTGTCGTTAGAATTATGCTTCCCTCCTTTCACTCTCAGGCCTGTTCTTTGAGCTTGAAGAGGTTTCCCGTTGTGCTGTATTGTTTCCACGCCATTGCTTCCAGTATTGCTGTGCTTCCCTTCCATCGCCTCATCATGGTACGCCATCGCATGAGAAGTCGCTTTGGGGGAAGCCGTGGTGGCCGTGGGCGTTCGCAGCGTGTTCGTTCTGTGGATATTCCCCCGCCTCCTGCTACTCTGCCCTCTTCTCCGGTGAATTCGCCTCCTCTCAGCGCTTCCCACAGGCAGATTCCGCACAATGCTTTTCAAACTACTCACTTCAAGTTTCAGAGCAACCTTAACAGGCCTGTTATCATGGCCAATATTACTATTATCTTCTCTGAAGAAGAGGTTCCGCCTCAAACTTTGGTGTGCTTGACGTCTGAGCCTTCTCAGGGTGGTCTCAGAGAGACGGGCAGCCAGAGTAGTGAGCAGATTTTGGCTAATGAAAGCCAGGAGAAAAGGAATGGTGAGCTGCATGACAAGGGCGGTGCTCCCAGCGACAATCAGCCACCAAGTGGCTGCTCTCATGGAGCCTTTGTCTCGATGCTCAGGGAAGGGAATTCCAGTGACACACATCCCTCGTCAGTTCATTCAGGCGGCAGTGATGCGGGTAACATGGCAGGAAATGATGAAATTTGGGATGGCAACGTGTGCCCAGTGGTGGAGGAGCCTTCGAATGAGAACGTAGCGATATGAGGCCACCTGGGCCCTTATAGACCTTCCCGGTCTTTTCTGATGGCTCGTATGATCAAGTTCATGTGGTTTTGGACGTAACTCTGGTTCTGCTTCTATAACTTGGCAGTTTCGTTCTTCTTCCTGGTCGGCGGCAATATATAGCTCTTTTGTGGTTTTGGCCAGCGTCTCTATCTCTTATTTCTGGTCTCGTCTTCTTCATAGGTGGTTATACCATCTCTTCCTCATGATCTTTTTGTTAAATTCTGGTTCTTATGTCTGGTTCCTTGCTCACTGTAACTGGTTCTCCCTTACCCGAGACAGTTTTGTTGCTTTGAACACTCTCAATTGTTCTTGCCCAAGGCTTCAACCCCCTTGTAACATTATTTTGATTTTTAGTTAATAAAATTAGTCTTTACCGAAAAAAACAAAATTATAAAATATTAATAAATAAAATAATTTGGTCTAATAAATTCAACCCTTTATATAAAATTTATCGAAAGATTTAAACTTTTACCAATTAAATAATTTACATTTATTTATGATTTTTAAAAATCTTTACCGAATATTAAAAAATAAAATCATTTTGTTCCAACTATATATAAAACATTTCGTTCGGTTATAACCTGCTTAATAAAGATAATTGATAACGTATCGGCTAATCGCAGGGCTAATATGAAAAGGGTGAGCAGCGACGAGCGGTTTTGCGAGGATGCACGGGATTTCCGCAGAATGTCAGAGCAGATATCAACGACAAAAGCATGCTCACACCACATTCACTCTCATTGTAATAAATTGGACGTTATTGTTTATTATAACAATAACATAATGAAAGGGGAATCTTAGAAATTATGGGGGCTAGAAAACACAAGAGGCCCACATGCAATTACGACAGATCAAACTGTTGAAAGCAATGGGCGTCATTCGACATATATGCTCTGTCAAACCAAGGTTGAAGCCCGGGTTTGGACCCACCGACCTCTCTTTTTTACGAAAAAGCTTAAACCCTAGGACAATGGGTTTTATGTCAATGTTAAGCGATGGTAAGGATACAACAATCACAATCATTCCTCTCACAATCATTCCTCTTGAATTTTACACACATATATATTTTATTTATTAATTTTTACACACATATATATTTTATTTATCAATTAGTCAAATTTGAGACTCTTATGTCCACTTTTATAGCTGCTACTCTGACCCACATTTGTGGCGTTTTAGATTTTGAAAGAGACATAAAACATAGAGGTGGTAGTGGTAAGAGTACCTATGTGCACAGTGCCCGGTTAATCGGCAGTCATATTATACACCCAGAGTTGGCTCTGTTTTTGCAGTAGAAAGGAAGTAGGGAATGGGCATGGAGAGGGAGAAAGAGAAGGCGTTTCCAGGAGGGCCACTGGGAGCAATTGTGGGAGGATATCCTCCTCCTGCTACCCCTGACGTAAACATTGAGCAACCAAGGACCCTGGACAAGATCAGAGAGAAGAGAAAATGCAGGGACACTGCCTTCCTTCTTCTTTTCATAGCATTCTTGGTTGGAATGGTGGTGAACTCTAGCTTTGGGTTTAACAGAGGAGACCCCCACAGGTAAGTTTTGGCATCTTCGTCACAATCTCTTCTATTCCTTGTCTACTTACTTAGATCCCAGCTCTAGCAGTGGTATCTGTGTTCGTTTTGCAAGTAAAGTGAAATAGCTACAAGATTTGAGATTGTGATGGATGCTGTGTGTCTAGATCAGGGCCACATTTCAAATGTGCGTTCCTACATATTTAAGAAATAGTTGGTTCGATGTCTTTCCAGTATAGGGGTTTAGACACTGTAATCTGCTAGTGTGGTTTATGGCGTGTATAGGACCTTAGATTTCGTTTAACACCCACGTTATGTCGAACCCACTTCATTACCTACAAACCTGTGGAATATGGTGTGTCTGATTCCCGTATCGAAGATATCCATATCTACTTTTGTGTCAATCCAGTGTATAATTGAAGGGTTGGGATTTAAAATTGTACTATTGGTGAGGAATGGAGCAAATTACCCAGCAGGCGGTTATTGTGTATTAGACAGTGAGCTTCTTGGAGATAATAGCTACCATCTAGTATATAGCCAATGCAGTGCAAGCTGAGTAATTTTTTCCTTGGTCAATTGCTACCTGCTAACAACTACAAAAATTCTCATGGAAACAAAGGCATCTGTTGAGTTTTACTCAACACATCTCTGAATGACATGGAAGCACATCAGAGTTTTTGTCTGAAAAATGGAACAGGCTTGGAGTTAGATGGGTATCTTCACTTTTAAATCCTGATGATTTATCTCTCATTAGTGTTATTCAGCAAATCAATGTCAATAAATTCTTGTTGCACGCTAGAATGCAATTTGCTGAATGTTCACCGAAACAAACAGTTGAGACAATAATCAATGAATGATTACATAATTTATTGCTTTTTGTTTTAAACGTGTGACTGAAACAACTGCGAAATGATCCCATATCTCTATAACTTAAGCACTATATAATTTCTTTAAAGTCCTGCAAAGTGGGGAAATAGCTATATATATTTTCTGCAATTACCTCTGTTGAAATTTCTGTACATTTTATATCAACTAGAAGTAGTTATTATATCCCAAAGACAGCAAATCCAGAAGTCTTTCTTCCAAGAGTACAGCTATCGACTGAACCAAATAACCCAACAGGACAGTCAAGGATCAGACAACTAAATAAGATAGGATAATACGATTAATGTTTAATGAATGACCCCGAGAAGTAGGTCAACGGGTCAAACATATACTTTCACAATCAATGCATAGTGGGAGTGTGAAAGCAGCTTTTAATGATCCTCTATCATAAACAGAAAAAGAGCTAAGTACAAAGTGAAGAGAATGAGTACCAAATGCGATGAGTGCAAAACTAAACAAAATCATGACAGGAAGAGAAGCTAGAGATCAAGGTTGGGTGGGTGTGTGTGTGTGTGTGTGTGAGAGAGAGAGAGAGAGAGAGAGAGAGAGAGAGACTCCTCAATTAAGTCATCATTCATCATGAAGGGACCAATGCATTTGTCTAAGAATGTTTTTCGGAGAGTAACTTGGACCAATGGGCCCTGACTAGGTTGGGAGGAATCTTGGAAGGAGCCCTAGATTGAGGAGGGCCATTATTCTTGACATACAAGGCTCAAGAGAAGAATCTTTGAATGGCGCATTGGTTGCTTGGTTGAATCTAGTGTGTGGAGAGGGAGCTCGGCTCTAGGAACTTGTAGAGTTGTTGTATGCGAGTATAGCAGTGTTTTTTTCTATGTTGCAGGAAACGTGGTACAGAGGTGCGTTTCCGTACGGAAACTGGTACAAAACGTGGAAACGCGTCTGGTACGGTCGTGAAACGTGTTTCCGGCCATACTACCACGTTTCCCGAAACGGAAACGTGGCCAGTACGGCCAGAAACGCGTTTCACAGCTGTACGACCCACGTTTCCTCATTAACTTGTGTGTTTTTTTTTTTTTAATTTATTTATTGTTAGGGTATGTTAGTGACTTCTAGTTGCTTCTAGATGCGTGTTTAAAGTTATAAAAGTGAATTTTTGCTTTAGTGTTGATATGCAATTCATCAGGAAGTTTCAGGCATATGCAGTTCATGGTAATGTTAAATTCTTAAAGTAAAAGTGATATTCATTCTCCTTTATTTTTCATTTTCATCCTTTTACTTCAATTTTTAACATTACCATGAAATGACTCAGGGTGTTTGAGAGTGGTTTCGCCCTCATTGGATTTCATATGGAGAAAGTAGAATTTTAGATCTCACTCAAAATCCAGCAAAATTATCTATTTTTCAGGATTTCAGGATTGGGGGGATTGCAATGTTTCCATTGGATTTTATCATGTACTAGGGTATGGAACTTGTATTTAATCAAGAGAACTAAGCCCTCTATGTAGGGGAAACTCCCAATAATCAAGATCATGTAGGGTACTAAGGTATGAAACTTGTATTTAATCAAGAGCACTAAGGTCGTTCGACTATGTAGGAGGAGACTTTCAAGACAACAGTGGTCCTTCTAAAGAATGGGATGTGGATGCAGAAAATCATGATTTGGATCTCTCTCTTGCAGCCTTATAGTCTTTATTGTACTTACAGCCTCATATATTAATATAAATAAAGGTTGATTTTGAGATTTGGATATATAATAAAGGTTGCTTTTGGATATTCCGATATTTTTATTTTCATTATGTGATCATTCACGAGTAAATGTGATGTAAATTAAATCTTAATGTAGTGTAATAAATTATAATGTATCATTTATGCTCTATGATTGCACATCTATATACATACATACATACATACATACATATATATATTTGCGTTTCCCCGTTTCCAAAATTGGGGGAGGTCGCGTTTCGTATCGCTTCCTGTTTCAGAAACTCGTACCCGTTTCCCCGTTTCGTGCAACTTAGGTTTTTTTCTATAATCTAGAGCGAAATCTCCTTATGAGTCTTGAGGAAGTTGGTTAATTTGTTCGTGGGAGAGGGGGTTCAGGTGGGGACAATTGAGAGGTAGCCCATAGTCTTACTAATCTAATATCCAAAGTGATACATGTCTCTTCTTATCATTTGTTTCCATGCATAGAGTAGACAACGTGGAAGAAAGAGGTGATCCCCCTTGTGGGCTCTAGCCAGGGGGATCCTTGCAATCTATTTTTGAAAATCTCCCTCACAAATAGAGCACCTCTAGTCTAGATAAGAGAAGAAAGTGAGAAGGGGTCCCTTGAGTCCTAATAAAGGCAATAAAAACCTCCCTCTAATCTCAAAATAGACAGGACATCTTAATATGAGATGCTCCTTTGACTTCACTCTACTACAAGTGACATAGTTGGCAAGTCCTATTAGGGTGTATGATTTAGTGATTAGTGTGAACTCCAAGTTGATGAGAGCTTTGCTAAAATTGTCCAAAGGAGATAGTGCAAATGTACATTTAGTGTTTATGACTTTATGCAAGTGTAGCATAAGGCTATCTCTCAATCACATGAAGTGCTTGGAATAAAAATCTATCTTGGCACTAAGACATTGAAGGGGTGTGATCCAAATATTTGGATATACTGCCTATATATGTCCTCTCTAATCACCCAGTTGAAGTCTTACTTAGACATTGTGAGGTGATTTAGTGAGTCTAAAGAGTTAGTTAATGGAAAGGCGATTAGGGGAAATGGGCATCGACTAAAGAAAGCCTCCCAAAACCAACAACATACCTATCTAGCTTGGCCTACAAAGATAATAGCCTTAGAAACATAGAGAGCAAGATAGGTGGAGTAAAGTTTGGAATTTGTGAAGGAAAGGGACGAATCTAAAGATGGCCTAAAGGAGCAAAGTATTGCTGGTAACTTTGCATGGATGATAACCCTTGACTTGAAAATAGGATGGATGATATAGTGGGACCATGACAAAGGGAACCATGAACATACAACGTGATTAAGTAAATTAACATTGTGGAAGTAAAGAGAGTGGATCTCGGGGTTGAGTAACTTAGCATGAAAGCGAAGTTGCACAATACAAGGAAATATGTGTGTTTCTGAAATAGAAACATGTTGAAAAGGTGACCCCTCAAAAATTTGGAAATGGTGAAATACGACACACACACCGTTTGTTATTTTAAAAATGACAGGCAATGTTCCACCATCACTTATATTGGGATCCTCATCATTAGTATTGCTCATTGCCTCTTGTCTAGTCTTTGCCTCTACCTTGATCCTTTAGGGACATCAATTAACACTACCAATTTTGATGAAGTTGCCTAATCCAAGTCTTAAAATCTAGTAGAAAAGGGGTAACATGCATAATCAATGATTTTGGCTTGAGTGAAGGGTACGTTTTTGCTAAGACCATGACAGAGAAGTTCAACAATCAACACTACCAACATTGAGGTATATAAAGGGATTTGTGCTATTGATTAAATGCTAGACCCATATGCTCATATGTGATTGAATCCAATGAAAATGCTACAATCCCGCTAGTCTTGAAATCTTGAACATTGTTGAGTCTATAATTTTGAATGGGATATGCAATTCTACTTTCATTATATGAATTCCAATGAGGTTGGAATGATTCTCAAACATCCTAAACAATTAATGGTAATATTAAAAATTAAAGTAAAATTTGAACTTTTTCTTCAAGAACTTAACATTACCATTAATTGCCAACATTTTTGGTCAAAACTAGTAAGAAATTGAGTCAAACCAAGTTGAAATAGGTAGACATATTGTTGGAAATGCATCATACCAACACTGGTATGACTTGAAAACTTGTTTTCACGACATGATTATATGGACAAAAATGTGTTCCAAGGCCATACCATATGGGTTTTAAATGGTTTTTGCTTTTTTGTATGTAAATGAGCTTGGTACAACCTGCACAAGACATTTCTTGCCAAGTAGCCTAAATGCTTTCCTTGTCAGTAGCCTAACTTAGTCCTTTTGATCTCGATTCTCAATGACTCTCTTGATGGCATTTTGAGAGAAAATACGACAGGAGGGGGGAGAGGTGATGTGGATGGAAGGTTGCTTGGGGATGTCATAAAGCGAGGTAGTATGCGAGACCAATGATTAGGGATCCAAAGTAGGAGGTACAATTGTTTTTCCTAGGGAAAGGTGTGCACGAAAAAGGTTTTAGGTGAACATAAGAGGAACACTATAGACACTGTAGACACATGGAACATATTAGCTCAAGGTATCATCTTTTGTAAGTACTTTGATATATAAATTATATTTCTCTGGCATATAGAATTAAAACAAACAACATAGTAGTATATAATACTTAGAATCATGCTCTACAATGATGCATATTTGATTGAAAATTCTTTTCTAATGGAGCCATCACTTTCATTTTCGAATTTAGACTAAATTATTATAGTATCATATATGGATCTAAAAGTATAAGTCAATAAAATTTCGTATAAATGGTTATAAACAATAATACAATAATGTGAATCAACATTGAAAGATAAGGACAATAATGTCTCTTAGAAATAACACATGTAAAGTATTGTTTTCTTTACACACACGTATATACCTTGTTGCCAAGATCCCATTCTTCAACTTGTAGACAAGAATGAGATTGTTGGCACCTTGACAACCCCAAACAACAATTAACTCATGAAGTGCCCCATTGGCTCATGAAGGGTGAACATGTCACAAGCGGGATTTGACTTTGGGTTCCTTTCTATCAATTGAGCTCGAGCCAATTGACAATAAATATTTTTAATATTTTCAAAGTTTTAAGGTTTTTGACCTAGGAGCCTTGGATTGAGTTTAAAAGTGCAATGGAGCATAACATTTAGTAATTTGTAAAAAAATTCTTTACACAATTACTAGAAGGAAAATTAATCAATAGAACAGTGGAATGCTTATAAACTTAAACAATACGTCGCGATGTGTTATATTCTATCGGACCTCGGTACATATTCAATTATGGAACTCTTCATAATATTCTTTTTAGTGTGTTTTGATTCATGTGTATATTCTACTCTACTTTGTACTCAAGGTACAATAAAATATACATGGTATCAAAGTTAGGTTTGCCAAGAGGCCTCAATTAAAGAGTGACTTTAGGAGAGTTGGATATAGCAATTCACTCTTCTAAATGCACTGTTAAGGACGCCTATCATGAAAGGGGTATGCAACTCACTAGTAGAATATCACATTGTTGAGCTTAACTAGAGCACTTAGGCAAATTCCCTACGCACCCTTGTTTTTACATTTAGTTTGAATGGATTGTGATAAACAAGCTAGCTATTCTATTGAGGTTTATTTGTATGCAAATTTGCACTGGCATTTATTGTGAAGTACTAGAAGTTTTATAAATGTGCATGTACATGCTGGTCGATTTGTGGACCCAAGTAGTGTAGTTTGTTCTTAGATAGCTATATATACTAGATGTCTTCAATAAATGGTAGCCACATGACAATTTTATATTTAATCTTTTCTTTAGAGTCTAGGCTTTAGTGTAGATTTTTATCAACCTCCTTACAATCATACAGATTTGTTTCCATATGCATCTTTTTGGCTTATCACACTAGCTAGAATAGTTCAATATCTGATTGTGTTCTTTATTGTTATGTTCTGGCACACAATCTAAATGTACATTCCCTTGTTTTGGTTAAGTAAAGAAAGACATGGAGGGTTCCTTGGCTATGCATGCACAGCAACCAACAAGATGTTTTTTGTTGCAAGAAGGTATGCTAGTAGGTGTTGGGTTTAGTTCCTAAGACGTCTAGTTTCAACATGATATTAGAGTTCACTGTGTTATTTCTCAAAGTAATTAGGTAACATTGAAGCAAAGATATGTTCAATGAGGATCTCGTCCCCCTTACTCTAGGGGGCCTGGGGAGATTTATGCAAGAGTTGGTTTTGCTCATGAGAGTTAAGCTCAGTGCATTTTGTTGTGATGTTGAGTGCCTTTCTGTGGGGACTTGGGATCATATGCTAACCCTCTTAGTTTAGGCTAGGATTTTCTTAGCATCCTTGTTGTTCATATGTTGTAATTCCCCTGAATCATGATGTACTTATTTGTTCTCTGAAGTAATATACGAAGCATGTAAAAAACAAAAATCAAATTCTTGTGATTGAGTTGTTAGTAGCAATGTAGACATTCTTTTAGATTTTGAAGGTACAAAAACACAGAAACAATCATTTTGTCAAAGTCTCAAAGGCCCATGGGATGATTTGATGGCAATGTATTTCACCTTTGAAAACTCAAAATGAAAATGTTACTGTGAGATACAAACTTACTTGATATCATGGAGGCGAGGAGAAGAAGGTGATCCCATACCATGATGAAATTAGCAAGTGTGAGGATGGTAAAGTTCTTGCTCGAATAATTATAAATTAACTGGCATTGTGGTTTTACATGCAGGTCATGCATCTACTTCAAACATGTATGAATAAAGGTCGATATCAAGTAGCCTGTGATAAAGCATGACATTTTCCAATACAATAAGGTGGAAACCATTCCTTACCCTAGTCTTCTTTGACCTAACTTTGTTCCCAATCATATGTGGGAAGAGGTATCCATGAATTTCATCACAGGTTTGCATCTCTTTGAGGCTAAGGTTGCTATGTTTGCGGTAGTCAAATGTTTAACCAAGTATGACCATTTCATTTCTTTGACTCCTAAGTTTGTAGCTTTTGAGATTGCATATTTATTTTGTAAGCATGTCCATATGATCCATGGAATCCCTCACTACATCATGGTGATAGGAATCTTCAATTTGTAAGTCACTTATGGCCAAAACTTATCAACTTAGAAGGTTTCACTTTTGATTTGAGTGTTGCACATCACCCTCAAATATATGGGAAACAAAGTTAGTTAATGGGTACTTGGAGAGGTGTCTTTGGATGTACATGTTGATTTATGTAGCTTGGGAGGTACCCCACAACCCTGGGTACTGAGTTTGTGTGAGTTGGCACCACAAAAGGGCTTTGTGGGCGAAGAACCCCAACAATGGGTTTTGCACCCAAAGTTGTGGGCGCGAAACCAAGCATGGTTTTGATGGTTTGATCATTGTTGCAAGTGGAGCACTCTTAAAGGAACCAAGGGGTCCTAAGGCAACCATGGGAGTCTTGATCGAATGAGAGAAAATAATTTTTTATATGAAGTGAGCTAAAGATGAAAAGTTCAAGCCGACTTGGCTTGAGGAGTGCCCTAGAGAGGGCTAGACGTTGCACCCAAAGATCATATAAATAGAAGAGGAGACTCATTTGATCAATACACATCACAAGTGCAAAACATCAAAGAAGAAAGTGATCTGATCTAGTTGCAACCTATTGGAGCTAACCTAAAGTGAAGAGAACGATGAATTCTTGGTGTATCTCTTGTGAGTTGATTGGGCAGAGTGCTGGCCGAATTGAGAAGGCAGTGTTGTGCAAATTTGGATGGTGTAATTCTCCGTTTTGCAAGCCAAAAATTTCTATGTCTTGGAGGTATGGCCGAGCCCTTGCGATACACTGTTTGGAGGGCCGTAAGGCTTGTTTTGGAGGATTGAAATACCAGGAAGGTAGTTGGAGGTATGCCGAGTTTCTTAAGTGATAGTGCAAACATTTCAATGGGCAGAAGTGAGGGTTACTTGTGAGGTTTGTTTGAAGCCCTAGTTAGGGCTCACTTGTAGTTGTTACAGAGGCCCTAAAGGGAGGGCCGAAACCTTAGTGGATAGTGCACAGGCCATGGGTATAGGGCACAAGCAAGTCATCCTATGAACAAGTATGTTGGTTGTCTTTCATGATGATGTTTTGCTAGGTTGATGAGTTCCATATTGGACATACTTGTATGGTGTGGAAATTGCAAGAAATTTGCTATTGCTAATGAAATCAAACTGAAATCAAGAGACATAAATTTCTTTTACTATTCTACAGAAAGGAAAACACATGATAGAAACACATGCAATAACATGCAACCATCAAAACATAAGGAACACAATGATTTTACAGGGAACCCAATTGGGAAAAACCCCTCTGCTACTTTGAATTAATTCAGATGAGAATATGGATCAATTACAATGTCTTGCTTCAATCCTGAAGCACACCCTACACTGCAATTTTGATCTCATGCTCACTGACCTGCTCTGACCAACACTTGGCCAATTCAAGCCTCAACCTTCCTCCTATTTCCTTGCGCAATCCTGGAGGAAATTAGCCCCTCAAAAGTAGGAGATTTCCCTATTTCCTTGCACAAATCCTGAAGGAATTGACCACCTGCTCAATGCAAAAACACTATACACTCAACTAGTATACAATTGATAATTACAATGTGCCTTTTCCTCCACTCCAACTAGGCAATTCGTATTCCATGGATGACTGGGTTTATTTTTAGTAAATTGATCAGTTAACTGAGAGATTAGTGAGTTAACAATTGTTATAACTGCTCAATTGAACTCCTACTGACTCCACTAAAGACTAGAGCTCAGTTAACTGAGTTTAACTAACAATAACTCCACTAGATTGCTAAATTTTAGCAATCAACCTATGCACAACTCTACTTCTAGTCTATAACTTGAATTTACTGACTTAACTAGGAGACAAAGCCATGTCACTCCAACTTACTGCAATCCAAGTCATCCTGCTGATGTGGAAAATCGAATTTCTCCATTTGACTAAGGCACAAGTCAAATGGAGCCTTTTCTTGCTACAATTTAAACACTCTGTCTTAGCAAGAAAAGGGTTTTGTACCACCCCTATCCTGCATTGGTGGAACTCAAATTTGCCTCTTGACAATGCCGTAGTCAAAATATCTGCATCTTACTCCTCGTTGGTAATGTACTGCAACATCATGATTCTTGTCTGCACAAAATCTCTCAAGTGATTGTACCTAATATCAATGTGCTTGGACTTGTCATGAAAAACTGGATTTTCAGAGAGTTTGATACAAATTTGATTATCACAGTAGGATCCATCTCTTGACTAAAAAGACCAACAAGAATTTTCCTCATCCATATGGCCTTGCATGCGGCCTGACTAGCAACCATTAAATTGGCCTCTGCTGAGTTGAGTGCTACAGATCTCTATTTCCTGCTATACTAGGAAATAATCGCTGGCCCAACACTGAAGATAGCTCTTCCTGTCTAATGGAATCCTTGCCCATTTTGCATCAGTGAAGCCTTGGAGCTTCACACCATCAGTCATCTCGTACCATAGCCCAAAATCTGTTGTGCCTCTGAGGTATCTAAGCACATGTTTGGCTGCTTTGTAGCGAAGCTTGGCAGGCTTCACCATAAACTGACTCAGCTGATTAACTGCATAACATATGTCGGGCCTTGTGTTCACCAAAGACATCAAGGACCCCACCGATAGTCTGTAGATGGTAGCATCTATCTCCTCCCCTATAGAGGCATCCTCGTTCCTCCAGTTGGTAGCTAGAGGATTGTTCATAGGCTTGTTGTCCTGCAGATGAAATCTATGAAGTATTTTAGAGGTATGCTTCCATTGACCCACAAACAACTCTCCATCTCCTTGCCACACCTCCAAACCAAGAAAGTAGTGCATCAAGCCCATGTCCTTCATCTAGAATTCTCTTGCAAGGTCCTCCTTGCAAGACTGGATCAACTTCTCATCCCCTGTTAGTATCAAGTCATCTACATACATGACTAGAATGACCAATTTGCCATCTACCACAATGTAGTAGAGATTGGCATCTGCTTCACTCTTGGTGAAGCCCAATCCACTGAGATATGTGTCTATCCGAGTGTACCAAGCACGGGGTGCTTGCTTGAGACCATAAAGGGATTTCTCGAGTCTACACATGTGTCTCCCTGTCAAATGGCTCAATTCCCCTAGGTTGATCTCTGTAAATCTCTTCCTCAACAACTCCATTGAGGAAGGCGGTCTTCACATCCATCTGGTGGATCTTCCACCCCATCTGCGCAACTAATGCTAAAATGGTTCTGATGGAGGAATATCTTGCCATAGGGGCAAATGTCTCCTCATAATCAACTCCCTCTACATGAGAGAAGCCTTTGGCCACAAATTTGGCCGTGTACTTCTTGATACTACCATCAACTGCATGTTTCACTTTGTATATCCATCTGCAACCAACCACTGACTTGTTCTTTGGTCTTGGCACCACCTCCCATACATTGTTCTTCATGATGGAGTCATACTCCTCCACCATGGCATCTACCCACACTGGTTGGGAAATGGCCTCCTCAAATGAAGAAGGCTCAAAATCAATGAATTCTATCATAAGTGCCATATAACCAGTATACCTGTCTGCTTATCTCCTCTGCTTGCACAAGGATGTAGGAGCTCCCACATGCTCCTATGCATCCTGCACCAACTTGTCAACCTCTCTGGTTCTCTTCCTCCCCTCTCTAGAAGATTTTGGTTGAGTGGGTGCCTCCACTCGGCCTCCTTTCTGGTCCTCCACATGCAGTTGCTCCACAACATCCTGAAGCTTTGACTGAGGCTCCTCGTTTGGAGCTAGAAGCTCCTCCTCTGGTGCAATACTTAGCTCTCGCTCTAGAGAACTTCTCATAGCCTTCTCCTTATCAAATATGACATCTCTCCTCATCACTGTCATCCTGAGTGAGGGCAAATACACTTGATAGTTATGAGGTGTCTCTGTGTATCCTACAAAGATTCCCATCTCAGCTATGGGCTTCCAACTTTTTCTTGCTATCCTTAGAGACATGACAATAGTGGCCCCAAAAATTCGAAAATGTGATACATTTGGCTTCCTCCCAAAGAAAGCTTCTTCGTGTGTGATCATGCCAAGTATTTTGTGAGGGCTTCGGTTCTGCAAATAAACTATTGTATTGCATGCTTTTGCCCACAGATATAGTGGTTCCGCCCATAGATATAGTGGCAATCCCTGATCATGCAACATGGCTCTTGCAACCCCTACAATGCTTCTATTTTTCCTCTTTGCCACCCCATTTTGCTGTGGGTTGTGGGGTGCAATTAGTTCTCTTTTAATGCCTTCCCTGGCACAAAATTCTTTGAAAGCATTAGACAAATTCTCCTCCATTATCACTTCTCAGGGATTTAATTTTCGGACCAGTCTCATTTTCAAATTTCAACCAATGTTATGAATTCAACAAATTTTGCAAACACTTCATCTTTCTTCTTCATAAAATAGATTCAACACTTGCGAGAAAAGTCATCTATGAAAATTACATAGTACCTGTGTTTTGCAACTGAGACTGTAGAAAATGGTCCACACACATCTGAGTGGACTTTCTCAAATATGGCTCCAAACTCTGCTTTCTTGTCCCTGGAAGGAGGCTTTGACATATTTTCCAGGAGTGCATACCTTGCAGACATCATGTTGGTCAAGGGTGCATTTTGGAAGTCATGTGGTGATGTGGTGCATGATTTTCAAAGTTCCATGGTGTAGGTGACCCATGCGCCTATGCCAGAGTTCTCCAACATCTCGACTCTGAACATGTTCAACTTTGCTGTGTAATGCAACACATGCATCCACCTCTAACTTGTAGAGAATTTTCACTCTAACACCAATTTGTTTTACTTGTCCAGTAGCAACATGCTTCAGATAAGCTTTCCCCTTACCGAACACCACATCATAACCTATGTCCTCCAATACAGCGACAAAAATCAAAATTTTCTTCATCCCAAGCACATACATTACATTTTTCAGGTGAAGATGGGAGCCTGAATCCCTCTTAAAGGGGACAATACCAATCCCTTTGGTACCATACCTCCCATCATCTCTAATTTCTATGTGTAATTTCAGGTCCTTCTCCTCTACGTTGCTGAAGAGCTCCTTAGATCTTGTCATATGAAATGAGGCACTGAAATATAAGTACCAGACACTACCCCGTACAGTACTTGCCATGCATGCAATGAGAGTGAAATCCAATTCGAATTGTGACGCAAGAGCATCACCTCCTGCGCTTGCAAGCTTCTTCCCAGATTTCTTGTGCGGACACTTGGTTGCATAGTGTCCATATTCATGGCAGTGAAAACATTTAATTTTGTTGAGGTCTTTCTTCTTGCCCTGGTTCTGGTTAGATTTTGCCTTGCCTTGTGCCTTCTTGCCCTTGGCTTTCTTTTCCTTGCTTGCCAAGGCAAAGTTTACTTCCTCCTCAGCCCTGGATGTGACACCATCTCTAGTGTTTCTTTTGATCTCCTCCTGCACCAAATCAACCCAAAGTCTCTCCCATTCTGGTAGCTTGTGTTTTCCATTAATTGAATCCTGATAGTTGTGTCAGGATTTCGGAAGGCCAAGGAGTGCTAAGCTCACAAGTTAGGTTGATGGCACATTTTCTCCTACTCCAAGTTCATCTCGAACCAGAGTGAATCTAGATAGTTATTGTGGAATGGTTTCATTTTTCTGCATTTAAATGCCTTGAGTGTATCTCACAATGCCAAATTCACGCCATCACTGCTTCTCTGGAAGAGATATGTGAGAGTTTTTCACATTGCAAAAGGAGTCTCCTTTCCATGCAAGTTCGAAACCACATGATCTCTGACACCCTCCAGAATAATCCTCCCGGCCTTCGCTGTGTCTTTCTTCCACTGAGCAAGTGCTTATGCATCTGATGTTTCAGAATATTAGTTTGTGTATATTCCCATACTCCATTGTCATCCAGGACAACTTCCATCCTGTCTTTCCAAGCATAAAAATTCGAGGTGCCCTCCAATGCATACTCATGCCTCAATCCGTTGAAAGGCATTTTTCCTGCATTGAAGAGAATCTGCACCAAAAGCTCTGCAAATCGATTTCTAAGAGAAGATCTGGAACAAGGTTTCTATGTAGTCTTCTGAAGCTTTGATACCATGTAGAAATTGTAAGAAATTTGCTATTGCTAACGAAATCGAACTAAAATGAAGAGTCACAAATTTCTGCTACTATTTTGTGGAAGGGAAAACACACGATAGAAACACATGCAATAACATGCAACCATCAAAACACAAGGAACACAATGATTTTATAGGGGAACCCAACTGGGAAAAACCCCTCTGCTGCTTTGCTTTTAATTCAAATGAGAATATGGATCAATTACAATGTCTTGCTTCAATCCTGAAGCACACCTTGCACTACAATTCTGATCTCCTACTCACTGACTTGGTCTGACCAACACTTGGCCAAATCAAGCGTCAACCTTCCTCCTATTTCCTTGCGTAATCCTGGAGGTAATTAGCCCCTAAAATGTAAGAGAATTCCTTATTTCCTTGCGCAAATCTAGAAGGAATTGACCACCTGATCAATGCAAAAACATTGTACTCTCAACTAGTATACAATTGATAATTACAATGTGCTTTCTCCTCCACTCTAACTAGGCAATTCGAATTCCATGCATGACTGGGTTTATTTTTAGTAAATTGATTAGTTAACTGAGAGATCAGTGAGTTAACAACTGTTATAACTACTCAACTGAACTCCTACTGACTGCACTAAAGACTAGAGCTCAGTTAACTGAGTTTAACTAACAATAACTCCACTAGATTTCTAAATTTTAGCAATCAACCCATGCACAACTCTACTTCTAGCCCATAACTCGAATTTACTGACTTAACTGGGAGACAAAAACCATGCCACTCCAACTAACTGCAATCCTAGTCATCTTGTTGATGTGGAAAATCGAATTTCTCCATTTGACTAAGGCACAAGTCAAATGGAGCCTTTTTTTGCTACAATTTTAACATATGGCATCTTGTGTATAGTGTGGAGGGTTGTTAGAAAGTTGCTAGAAGAACCCTAAGTACATTCCCTTGTGAAGGACAATAAGGGCTGTTAATAAGCAGACCAGAGAAGCCCTAAGGGCTAGTTATCAAGCCCTAGTTCATTGAGTTGCAGAGGTCATCATCAATGATAAGTGGGCAGCCCCCAAGCCCTAAGTCTGTCATCTTTGGAGCAGCAGAGAGGCAAGTAGTGGGTAGTGTTGAAGTCCTTAAGTGCTGGTGTCTTTGAAGGAAGAAAGAGAAACTAGAGGGCAGATTGCGTTGGGCCAAAGTTTAGTGACCTAAAGGAGCTATGATCATTGATAGTGGTAGATTGTTGAGCTGTAGAAGGGAAGGCAAAGGACCACCAGATGTGTTCAAGGTATGTGGACTAAAAGGGGTTGTGGAGCGCTACATCAACAAGTAGGTCAATTGTACTTTGTTCAGGGTAGATTGGTCATCATAGTTGTTGATACAAAGCCCTAGTTATTGTCTTGTATCAGGGTTGATTGTAAGGGCCATGATCCCTGGTACGGGAGCCCTAAGATTGTCCTATTAAAGATTTGTAATATAACAAAGTTGGGTTAAAAAATGTCTTGTGTACTAGTTGATTCACTATTATGTTTATTCCAATGTGCAAAGTAGAAGCGTTGTGGCATTTGAGTGTGTTTGTGATCGTGATTTTAGACTCAAACCAGATTCTTGAGTGTGGTGGAAAATCAACAGTACATAGGGGATAAGCTAAGTGGATGAGATGGTTACATTTGGTCAAACATTAGTATAATAATATGTACCACTCTACCACCAAAATTATTGCCCTAAAACATTAAATGGCTATGAACCCGTGCCAATTAGGATTAGGTCATTCAAAATAAAAATTCCATGTCACAATTGTCACACTATAGGAAATGTAGGGCATTTTTATCATCCTAAAGAACAAGTTGTCCATGGCAATAATCAAGATGAAACAATAGGCTAATTAACATTGAAAGATATTTTGAAATAAGAAATATGGTAGTTGTTTGATTGTTATCCTACAAACAATCAACTTGTTGGCAACGAGGTAAAAACAAGCTTCATCACAAGTTTTGTGGCCCATATAAAGTGTGAAAAAAGGTGTGTGATGTTGCTTATGTATGTTCCTCGGGAATACACCATGATGTCGTCCATGTCTCCTACTTAAAAAGGAAGTTGGGCAATGATGTGGTTACTTAAATATAGATCCCTCTTTTAAATGAAGAAGACAAGCTAATACTAGAACCAAAGTGCATCCTTAAGATGAATGTGAAGAACCTCCATAGAAGGCGAATTGTAAAGTATAAGATCAAATGGATCCCAGAAGAGGAAACGATTTAATAATTTATAAGCCAAAAGCATTTGCATGGAAATATCCTAATCATAGTTGTTGTAATGTACCTCTCTTTTGAGTGGTCATTGATCCAAAAAAAATTCTTTTATCTTTTCATGCTTTAGACATAAATTATAAGAATGTGTTTAGTATAACTAGTTGACACATTACTTTATGAAACAAAGTGGTTTGAGGTCCAAACCTCACATCTTGCTCTCTATTATTCCAACAACTTAATCATAAAATGCATCCATATTTTCTTTTGGAGTCGTACCTCAAAAATCACTTTGGAGGCCAAAAGGGAGGTTCTACTACCACATTTGGGCAATATGTTGCTTCTTCCAGATTCAAACGCATGTTTTTGCATATTTTGAGCTATTATTTTTTTCCTTGGAAAAAATTGTAGTTCCATTTCATTAAAAACATGAAACAAAATTATATTTTGTATATACACATCTAGTGATGCGTATTCACTTGGATCTACCCAGATCCATATTATGGCAAAAAATGTTCCCAGAGTTGTCCCTTTAGGACCTGATTTTTACATATCTGAATTTTCATAGAAGGATATAGTAGTTCCTGTCATAAAAAGTAAAAAAAAGAAAAGTAAAACTAGATATAGAGCTGTCCTGATAAGGAAACAATGTTTCCACATACATCGAAATAATCAATAATAGAGAGGCTGAATCAGTTTACTACAACAGGTTGGCGTTCTTCCATAAAGGGACTGTGCTGGCATTCTTCCATAAAGGGACTGTGCTAGAACAGGTTGGCATTCTTCCATAAAGGGACTGTGAAACAAAATTATATTTTGTATATACACATCTAGTGATGCGTATTCACTTGGATCTACCCAGATCCATATTATAGCAAAAAATGTTCGCAGAGTTGTCCCTTTAGGACCTGATTTTTACATATCTGAATTTTCATAGAAGGATATAGTAGTTCCTGTCATAAAAAGTAAAAAAAGGAAAAGTAAAACTAGATATAGAGCTGTCCTGATAAGGAAACAATGTTTCCACATACATCGAAATAATCAATAATAGAGAGGCTGAATCAGTTTACTACAACAGGTTGGCATTCTTCCATAAAGGGACTGTGCTAGAACTGGAAGTAGTCAGCATTCCTGTACTCAGTGATCAACCAGAGTTCCCTATCCAGCGCACAACCCCCGCTTTAGACAGCTGATCTGCAGTGACAGTTCCTTTCCCTGTAGATGTGGAGGCAAGAAAAGAAACCAAAAGTTTTCTGTAACCTCAATAATCCTCAACAATAGATGAGCAAGGAGGATGTTCTAAAACTGTTGAACCTCTTTTATCTAATTAATTATTAGCATGGAATCTCCAAAAACTTGTAATTGTTCACATCCTTTTTCCCTTGCAAAAGCCAGAAGGGACTTGCAAGCTAAAAGTTCTGCATAGTTGTAACTTGCTTGTCCCCCTCCGAAACCCCATTTGAACATAAAAAGAGTGGGTTGAGGAAAGGTTTAAAACAAAATCCCCACCGCAGGAATGGTTGCCTCTGTGTGAGGTACCATAATAATGGGCCTACTGAATAAAGTATCTGGCTCTTCTGCTACTACATGCAGAAGGTTTTCTAAATTTTTTGATTGTGGAAAAAAAACAAGAATAGAGAGACCCTCAGCTGCTACCCTATCAGGGAAGGAGGAAAGGTCATGGAAAATGGCCTTATTCTTGGCTAAGCAAATTCAACATATAATGAGAGGAAGTGCTCTGAAGGATTTCGTTGCCATATTCTGCATCAAATCCCGCCACACCTCATCAATAAACGGACTCGTCCAAACACATGCTTGTCCCAGAAATGAACGACATGTATTCCACATTTGTACAATGAAAGGACATTCTAAAAACAGGTGTTCAGTGGTTTCTGCATTCATTTTGCGTAACGAACACCATCCTGGCTCGATTTTATGTCGCTTTTGCATAACCTTCCAGGTTGGGGATTTTTTCTCCAAGATACACGACATTAAAATGCGGGCATTTTGATTTCCAGACCCCTTTCCACCACCATTTCTGTTTAGGAATTTTTAATTTTTCCTAAGTCCCAACTCAGGAAATAGTTAGATAAATTAATATTCTGCTAAAGTGGCTGTCTTGTGGGTCCCTTTGCTAGCCTTAGCACTTAGGCAAAGAAAACCCTTACTTCTCTACTCCAATCAATACTCCTAGAGGAAGGTGTTCTCCACTACACCCAACTTCTCTCTAAGGTAAACAAATATGCTCCCTGGCAAAGCCTTGGTCAGAATGTCTGCCGTCTGCTCCTCTGCTGGTATGCATTGGAGTGTAAATATACTTCTTTGAACAATATCACTGATGTAATGATAAAGTATGTTGTGCTTCGAGCGATAATGGAATACTAGATTCTCAGAGAGCTTAATGCAACTTTGATTGTCACAGTGTATCACGACAGGCTCCAACTCCTATCTAAACAAGCCCATGAGAAGCTTCCTCAACCAAATAGCTTTGCACCTTGCCAAAATGGCAGCCGTGTACTCGGTCTTGGCTAAACTCAATGCAACTGATCTCTGCTTCCGGTTGAACCAAGAATAGCTGTCGACCCGACATTGAATGTGCATCTTGATGTGCTATTCCTTTCTGTGGAGCTCCCTGCCCAATGTGCATTCGCGAAGCACTCAAGCCTCATTTTATCAACCTGTCTACAACACAATCCGTACTCTATTGTCCCCTTGAGATATCTAAATACATGCTTAGCAACAACTCAATGTGCTCTGGTAGGCTCAACCATAAATTGGCTCAAAGAGTTAACTGCAAAACATATGTTTGGTTGTGCGTTTACCAAATACATGAACGACCCAAATCAATTGATAGTAAAGCGAGGGATCTACTCGCTCCGATCTCGATGGATCCACCTTCCTCTAGTTTGTGACTAGAGGTGTGGTCATGGGCCTGCAATCCTGCATCTAAAACCTCCTTAGAATCTTCAGGGCATACTTTCCCTACCTCAAGATTATCTTTCCATAACTGTGCCAAACCTCAAGCCCAAGGAAATAGTGCATCAACCCCATATCCTTCATTTCAAACTCACCAGCAGGATCTTTCTTGCACTCATGGATTAGCTTATCTGTGCCTATGAAAATCAGATCGTCCACATATAGCACCAAAATAAGCGGCTCACCTCCAACAACAATGTAGTAGAGGTTGGGGTCCACTTCACTCTTGGTGAAGTCCAATCTGTGAAGGTAACTGTTTATCCAAGCATACCATGCACGTGGACCCTGTTTGAGTCCATATAAGGCTCTCTTGAGTCTTGAATCCCTCTTGCCGCTCAATATAAATCTCCTCCTCAACAACCTCTTTTAGGAACACTGTTTTAACGTCCATTTGGTGGATCGTCCAGCGCATCTGCGCTATAATAGCCCTGACAGATGAAATATCTAGCCATTGGAGCAAAGGTCTCGTCATAATCGATCACTTCTACTTGCGAGAACCCCTTTGCCAGGAATCTTACCGTATATTTCTCAAATGTTCCCATCATCCTCATGCTTGATCTTGTAGACCCAACGAGAGCCCTCCACATATTTGCCCTCTAGCTTCAGTACCACTTTTTAGACATCATTCTTCATGATGAAGGCATACTCCTCTGCTAGGGCATCTCTCCACACCTGTTGTGTGGCTTCCTCCTGATAACTGGAAGGCTTGACATCCAACAACTCGATCATAAGTGTCATATATCCTATGTACCTTTGTGGCTATTTGCTTTGTGTAAATGATGTACTAAGAGCACCAACTTCCTCTCGTGCCTCCTAGATTGGTTGATCAGTCCATCTCGTTCTCGTTCTCCTTGTGCTGGGAGTCACTGCCTGAGTGGGTTTTACTCTCTCCTCCAATTGCATCTCCCCTTGTCCTTATGCTACTCAGCGTGCCCATTAACATGTACAGTTGTAGTTTGAGGTGTTGGCTAAGCTTCCTGCTTAGGAGCCTACTCCTCCTCCTCTTGCACTATAGCCTGCTCACGCTCTAAGGACTTACTTAAAGCCCTTCCCTCCTCAAACTTCACATCTCTCCTGATGACTATCTTGTTGAGTGCTGGTAAAAATATCCTGTATGCCTTGGATGTCTCGTTGTAGCCCACGAAGTTGCCCTTCTCTGCTATGGGTTCCAACTTCTTCCTTTTCTCATCTAGTACATGGTAGTATGATGTGATACATCTGGTTTCTTCCCTGTAAACGCCTCCTTTGGTGTAACTCGTTCCAACACTTTGTGTGGATTTTGGTTTTGCAAGAAAACTGCTATATTGCATCCCTCAGTCCAAAGAAAGGCAACCCGTTGTCATGCAACATGGCTTTGGCTGCTCCAACTATGGCCCTGTTCTTGCACTCTGCCACCTTGTTTTGCTGAGGATTATATGGTGTAGTCAACTCCATTCTGATGCCCTCCTTGGCCCACAACTCCTTGAATGCGTTCGAGGTGTACTCTCCACCATTATTAGACCTTAGCACCTTGATTTTCTTGCTAGACTAGTTCTCAACCGAGGTCTTGTACTCTATAAACTTTGAGAAGACTTCATCCTTCTTTTTCATGAAAAATATCTAGGTCTTCTTCAAGTGATCATCTATAAAGGTGACATGATACTTGTACCCACTGAGCGATACTGTAGAGAAAGTACCACAAACATCTAAATGAACAAGGTCCAAAATACCCTTGGCCCTGTTATCTCTGCTAGGAAAAGACATTTTGGCATACTTGCCAAGTGTGTAGCCCTTGCACACCTCATGCTGATCCACACTACATTGTGGCAACCCTGTTGCTATCTTCTTGAGAATATTCAACGCATTATGGTGCAAATGTCCCATGTGCCTATGCCATAACTCCCCAATCTTCGTGCTTGAGTCACGACTCCCTTTGTTGGTTAATGTTGTGGCTGTCTCAAACTGCAATTTATACAGGCTCTTATGCCCAACCCCAATATGCTTAACCACCTTGGAGTCTGAGGGTTTTATGAAAACCCTACCCTATCTGAAGGTCACCTCGTATCCCTTATCCTCCAAAGCTAAAATTGAAACAAGGTTGTACTTGAGCCCATGTACGTAAAGGACATCTTTGAGATACAGAGGGTTTCCAGACTCCCTCTCAAATCGAATTGTACTAGCACCCTTGACTTGATACTTCCCATCATCTCCCATCTCAATGTTGAACTACATGTCCCTTTCTGAGAGTTTGCTGAAATACTTCTTGTTTCCCGTCATATGATAGGACACACCACTGTCCACATACCATAAAATGGTAGCCACTGAGCTTGCCATGCAAGCAATGAGTGAAAACTCCTCAAAATGAGAAGAGAACTCATCTCTTTGCAAAGGTTGCTACTTGGTCCTTCTTGGACCCTTTCTTCCTATTAGGGCATTTAGTAGCATAATGCCCAAAATAGTGGCACAAAAAGCACTTGATCTTGCTGAGATCCTTTCTCTTCTTCTTGCCCTTGGTGCTTGGCTTTCCAACACCACTACTCTTTTTGCCCTTGGATCTGCCCCCTTTGCTAGCTAGGGCAAAGTTCTCTTCATATTCTTTGGTCTTAACACAAGACCAAAGTTGTCTGTGAATCTCCTCTTGGACACAACCACCCCATAGCTCCCAATCTGGAAGCTTTTTTCTGGCACAAATCCCATCTGTTAAGGCTTGCCACGATTTGGTGAAACCCATCAGGGCAAAATTTACCAAATCCCTATCTGGAACTGTCTCAACCACACCAACCAACTCTTCCCATAATTAGGTACACTTGGTGAGGTAAGACACCACAAAATTTGATTTGAACATTTTAATATTCTCGAGCTTGTCCTTCAGTACCAGCTTTCTGGCTTTGCCCGAACCTTGATAGATTCCAATGATGGCTGTCCACATGGCTTTGGCTCTCTTCTTCCTAGTTAGGTGAGGATAATATGGTCTTTGACTCCCTGCAAGATGATTCTTCTTGCCTTGGCATCCTTCTTGTTATTCTTGTTATGCTAAGCCAATTGTTGAGGGTCAGTGGGTGCAGCTAGGACATTATCAACAAACTTCCATACCCCTTGCTCCTCCATCACCATTGCTATCCTTTCACACCACGTATAGAAGTTGGACGCATTGTCCAATTTGACTTCAAATCTGAGACTGATACATCATTCTGCCAATTCGCACTGCTCAAAACAAATTTCACTGCCCAGAAACCCTAGCGGCCAAATCGATTTGATAAACTTGCTCCCTCTGAATCGCAGAACGTGCTCCTGAAGATAAAAGCTATGTTTGATCTTCAATCAGAGGCTATGCTTTGGTACTGTGTTAGATTTCCTTAAAGCCCAGTAATTGATTCACAATTTCAAAGTGTAAAACCAGAAATACAAACAATTGTTGCACTGGAAACTTAAATTGCCAATACACTGAGTTTTCTAACTTAGCACGTTTAAGGGAAAATAAATAAATCTGAAGACAAACACATTCAACACATAGAACACAAGATATACTTAGGAAACCCCAACTTGGGGAAACCTGCGACTTTCTGTGTCTTTTTATTATCTTCAGCAAAAGGGTTTTCTTCATAATAATACAGCAAGGGAGAACTTCCATTTCATCATAGGAAAACAACTGATCTATGTACAAGATAACTTGATCTTTCTTCTGTGCACTTGATCTGTTGAAAGACCATGCACATCTAACTATCTGCGCACACGTGCGAGTGTAAATCTGTCCTCCTTGCGCACACGTGCGAACTAGAGACTGCATAAATGTTACCTGAGCCGAGGCAATTCATCCTTCACTCGATCTCTTCCTCCTGGACGCTGAACCACTGCGATCTACTGAACCCTAGTCTTTTCCTTTTGCTGATTTGACAGGCTGCTTGTGCTCAACTGACTGGCCACTTACTCGCTCTATCTCCTCTTATAATTTTGACCTCAACCCTAACATCTCTCGCAATGGCTGAGATTAAATTGTGATGAAGGGCTAAGATTAAATCATAAGTTAACTTAGGAATTTTTAATTTTTCCTAAGTCCAACTTTAGGAAATTATTAAATAAATTAATATTGTGCTAAAGTGGCTGTCTTGTGGGTCCCTCTGCTAGCCCTAACACTTAGGCAAGCAGAACCCTTACTTCTCTACTCCAATCAACACCTGTTCCATTCCTCATGGAAGCCATCATCTAGCTCCAGATCTCCTACCAATTTCCACCCTTGCCTCCAAATATAAGAATGTGTTGGGTTATCTATATGAGACAATCTAGAGGTCCCTCTGTCCTGTAGATAGTCTATTAAAGGTTGTGACAGCCTGTGTCTTTCACTGCTTCCTGGCCATGGATCCACTCTGATTTGAACTTTATGGCCATATCCCACTTTCCATGCCAGGCCAGAGTCTCAATTAGATCAAAATAAGTTAAAACAGCTCCCAGATAACAGAAATATTAGCCTGAGGTTTTTCCCTGCAATCTGATCCACTCTTCAATAAAGCTCGGTGCAATATATTTCTGGTAGACCATAATGGACCAGAGACTATGAGTTGATAGCAAATGCCAACCACATTTTGCTGCCAACGCTTTACAAAACTTGAAGATGTTTTTTAGACCCCATCCTCCAGGGAGTTTTGGGGCTGCAATGTGATTCCATTTGATCCAAGGAAGTACAAAGTGCTTCTTAGTACCAGCCCAGAGAAACTTTAAGCATATTCTTCTAGCCTTTTCAAGGATGCCTTTCGGAATCCAGGCCAATGACATCCAGTAGACTGGGATTGCTTCCAAGACAGATTTTACAAGAACTAGCCGACCCGCTCTTGAAAGCCACCTGAGGCTCCACCATTTTAGTCTCTTCTCCAATTTTGCTATTAGCTAGAGCCAATCCTCCTTTTTGTAGCAATTTGGTTTCAGGTGAAGGCCCAGGTATTTAATCCCTTCACCCAGCCCTCTTATCTCAAAAGGAAAAACAACACTCAAATGTTGAACCTTAATGTTTTCCAAATTTTGGAATGTGATTAGAGATGCATATTTTGAGCTATTATGCAACATACTTTGGATTTATATTAAGGTGACAATGCATCTTTGTAGTTATTATAATGTTTTTTATTATTTACAACACTGACCTTTATTGTTTGATTTTTCAACTTTGAGACTAGATTTCCAAGGGAAGGGCATTCAACTCTACATAAATGAGATATTTTGCATCTATATTAATATTCATGATTTAATGTTTAGTCGTAGGCTTTCATAGATCATATCTTAATATTTGTAAAATGCTATGTAGCAAGGGCTTTACCACTTTCATTAGTGATTGAAGCCTTAAGTTACAGGTTTTGCCTTTTTGGGTATAAATAGGGGTTTCCCCTGCCATTTGTATCTCTTAGTATTTTATCAATATAATCAATCAGCTTAGTTGAAGAACTCTTCCATATTTGGATTTGCAAGTACAATTCACCATTTATTTTTTTTATTCTTAGTTTTCTATTTTAGTTACTTCGATAGTTGTAGTAGTTGTTCCATTTTGGTTACAGGAACATTTCAGATGTACAGTATTATAAAAATGGCTTTGAGTTAAATCATGAGGTGGTCGAAAACTGATTAGGAAGCCCTAGTTACTTAAGTTGATAGCTGTTCTGCAACCATTGTGTATGTGATCCTCAATGTGTAGATGATTGAGAACTTTTTAGGAAGGCCTAGTTTGGAAGTCATGACTAGATAAGTTAATAGCTGTTCTGCAACTGTTGTGTATGTGGTCCTTTATGTTTAAATGGTTGAGAATCAATTAGGAAGTCCTAGTTTAGAAGTTGTAATTAGCTAAGTTGAGAGCTGATCCACAACCATTGTGTATGTGAGCGTCGATGTTTATAAAGTGTTATCTTCCCTGTCATCACAAATAGAGGTGTTTTGTTGTATATTATGCATCGCCTCATCGATGTTGCTCACATGTACATATCATATAAAGTATGGTTGAATAAAGAGCTCTCACAGTAATTCCTTCGTTTCTGTGAATGATGTTATGACTGTTCCTTGTTTTTCTCTTATTTAAGTCATGTCCAGACTCCACACATAATTTCTTGATTAGTTTTGTTTCATTGTTATTCCAAATTGACAACTTCTGGTAGATTTACACTTTCAACATTTGGTGCCATAGTGAAGTTCGGAATTTTCAAATTGAGAGATTTCTAGTTTGGTTGGTTTCAACATTCTTGACATTTTGCAACATTGTGTTTGGAATTTGACAGGGGTACTCCCTTGTAAAAATGCTTGAAGATTGGTAAGGGAGGATCCCTGTCTGGTTGGTGACAGTAACCAAGCCGAGGCAGATACAGTTTCAGCTCACTTAATATTTG
The DNA here is from genome assembly GCA_000404065.3 of Pinus taeda. NCBI lineage: Eukaryota > Viridiplantae > Streptophyta > Pinopsida > Pinales > Pinaceae > Pinus > Pinus taeda. Next base: position 47,583 of record APFE030085363.1, read on the forward strand.
GCTGATATGTTTTGAGTTTGCTTAGTATTTGATAGTATAAGTTGAATGGGAGTATTCAAAATAGCAGTATTTACATGTAAAGTATTATGTCAAATTTGAGCATTTTTAAATATGCTTTGTAAATATTTTTGTATCTTAAAGTCTTGAGAATTTTGAATTTTTCTTTGATGTAATATTTAGTTCATTTATTTCATGTTTTATCCTACTTTATGTATTCAGGGTAGCCTTGGGCACCCCTACAGATTGGTATCATTGATTGTACTCCCTACTCCCATTGACCAAACTTTGGTCATTCGTTGGACATTAATAAAACTACCTTTGAATTATCTTATTGGTATTTTGTAAAGCGTCTGTCGAAGCAGACGCCAAAGGGAAAATCAATCAAGATACCTGGATTACTTGTGACTACAATATGTTGTGGTGTCTTGTATTCTAGTTGTATTTATTAAGTAATGAACTATTATGAGATTATTTCCAGTTAATTTTTTCGTCTGTGTATACTTTGTTCTACTTTGTAGTATGTACAGAGCAGTATTTTAACCTAAAGTTTGTTCTGGATGTTACACATCAGTTGAGTCCTTTGCATTTGTCTCGAAGTTTAGTGAAAATGCTCACAGGGTGTTTTCCATGTTATGTGAAACTTTTCAGGGATAATAAATACTGAAGTTATCAACATTAGTTTCCTTGTTCTAAGCCTTTTGCCTAAACCTAATTAAGGAAGATGATAATATTTTAAACTAACTTTATTTTAATCAAAATATTTTATAATTTTCATGCGCTGTATACATTTCTTACTAATATATTATATGTTCTATATAATTGTGAATCTTTATTAAATTTCTGAGAAATTTATTTTATGAGTGCGTTTAAATACACTTTAATCTTTGCCTCGATATCCTTATGAACTGAAGAATATCATTCCTATATAAAATTCTTAATAAAGTTCCACCAAATCAATTATAAGTCAGAAGTCAAATTGACATTGTTAAATTTTACAACCCATCCAAGCACACATGTTTTTAGACAAAGGCCTTATAGATACTTTAAAGACAGCTCATATTTGCTATATAACCATCAAATTTCAAGCCTGGATATAAAACTGATCTTCGTCACTTCCTGGCAAAGATAAAATTTCATTATTCTGAGCTTCCCATGACTGAAACTTGCGACTCATTTGATTCAGGTCACAATAATTTGTTTCAGTCACAGTAATAAGTTTGCTTTTTACAATAGCTGTAACCCTGCTGGTCATATATTAGTAAAACAGGAATCTGAATAAACCATATCTGTCTTTTCTTACAATGTTTTGGAAGGACTTGACATATCATACGTATAGTCATTCAGATCCTTTTTGCATGCATTCTTCATTTGGCCTTGTTATAATTCAAGAGTGTTGTACTTGTTGCAAACCCAAAGTTCTAATGCCCATCAACTGAATTTCCCGGAAAGTAAATATGACAGTATGTACCATCTCCGTTCCTACATCCCCTTTGGTTGAGCAAGATTACTCAAAATTACATTGTTGTAAAATAGCAATGTTTGAAATTCCTGTGACAGTTTGTGAGGCTTCCAAGCTATGCCATGAAGCCTGTTTGAGCTCTCACACGGTTATGAGAGAACTTATGGCACTTGGATGAGGATGGATAATTTATACAGCTATTCTTCTATTAATGGAATCTCCATTATTGCAGCTGTATGTTACTGAGTAATTTTTTCGTATATTCAGCATAGAGATGCCTTAGTCACTCGCTTGGAATATTTTACATGTATTACTTGTCTTATTGATCGCTTTGTGTTCATCTTTAGATATTAATATTCTTTGTTTCTTTCTTCATTTCAAATGCATTCCTCAAGCTACATGATGAAACACACAACATATGCAATTAACAGCTGCTTGTGGATGCAGGCTTCTTTATGGATTGGATTACAAGGGAAATGTCTGTGGAAATAAGGACTCTGATCCTGATGTGCGAGAATTGGAAGTCAGATATTGGCAAAATCCAAACCAGGTGTATCAAAGTGGGCTTCACAAGAATCCTCTGAATCTTGTTGATGCACGGAGTATCTGTTTGAAGGAATGCCCAGCTCCTTCAGATGAGGCCCTCAATTGGGTATGCGACTATCCAGAAGGGTTTATGAAGCTCTCTATGGATGATTGGTTAGACAGAAATTACGATTATTACGAGTTTCTGGGTGCTGAGCAAAGGAACAGTTCTCTTCAACTTCAGGGTCCTTGCTATCCTGTCATCTTTCCCAGCACAAATGGTCGGTCCTCACTCCTGGTTTCATCTGCACGAACTGAATTTGATTAGAAGTGATAAATGTGAAATGTTGACCTTTTGGAATTGGCCCATTCATAGAAATTTTAATTATTTCCAAGCTAACTTCAGTTGGACAAAGGTCTAGTTATTGGCATGAGTGAATGGTATAGGAATTTATTGAGTATGTGCCATGAGTGAATGGTATAGGAATTTATTGAGTTATTGCTATGAGTGTGAGTAGGAGTTTTTTTCAGAACACGCATGTCAAGATACATGTATTAGGTGATGGAGCTATCATGGTTTATTAACTTTGGTTCGCTAGTTGTAAGAATTTCATTGCATCTTGAGGAATAGGTGAATAGTGTCTTGGTAGTTTATTTTGAGTAGTGGGGAGTCATGTATGTTGAAATTGGATGGTTTAATGGTTAATATTAATATATTTTTTCCCTTCTAGTTTTCTTCTCTCTGCTTTATATGGATGTCCATGAACATTAATGAAAGAATGAACAGTTAGATGGACAATTTATGAATGTGGATTGGGGGAATATTAATAGCATGCACAAGTATCACTTTATGTTTTTAATGGACACCAAACAAAGTAAGGCATCGAATGTCATCCCATGTTTTAGGAGAACTATAAGTGCAATTGCATGATCAAAGATGCTGCTAGTGGGTTATTAGGGGTGGAACAATACATCAGGTTTGTTTAGACTATAGTTCTCTGGACTCTGTATTATGTAGTACCACAGTGTACTAATTCTAAGATTTAATGAAGAATTAATGTTTGTGGAAGTCTGATCTTGAAGTTGAAAATGCGTTGCTTCTAAGTAACTTGATATCTGATGTTCATTTGTGTTTGTTAGGGATTAGTATGCAGGAAGAATCTCGTGCTTTGCACCTAAGCAATTGAATACATATCCTATGTTCATTTTTCTTTATTGGGGATTGCCAACATTCAAATTTTACACAGATTTACTGCAGCCAATTGACTAAGAATTAAGCCATAATTCCAATCATAAGCTAATTTTCATCTGCCATAACTACACCATGACTAGAATACACACCAGATCTAATATGTGGCCAAGAGATCACCATTCCTCTAGAGGTTGAACAATGTGTTAGCTCGCTAGAATAATTTTTCCAAGGCCAAACCGTGTGTATTTCCTTTGTCAAGTTTGGACTATATTGTAGGTAATAGGCTGTGCATGACTCAATGTGGCTGACAACCATATGGTAAGTAACAGCTGAAGCATTACAGTTTTGGAGGATAGGTAGTTGTTCGTTAAAGGCTTAAGTGGCACTGTTATATATCCTTTTGGGAGACTATGGGTTTCTTGGTGGTTGTTACTTTTGGAGAATGCCTGTGTATGTATGTTCTTGGTATCAGTTTGGATAATGGACACAATCTACTCATGTTCTCTTGGTTTACCGTGTTTTCTTGATCAATGTCTTGCTGCGAGCTTATCCATGAAATATAATCAGTTAATGACATATTTTTTACTTTTTCTACGGGTTGTTGGTTGAATTATGTGCATTTGCATTCAATACCGATATTTACAATTCAGGAAGAATCTTGTTGTGGCATGAGAAAACTATGTTTCTGAGCAGAGTTTTATTATTTGATGGGCAAACATGCTTTTGAACAGATTGCCTGTTAAACGTAAGCATTCAGGACAATGTGAGATATATGATTGAATTGATGTGCTTATTATAGCTGCCAGCTAAATCACTCTCGAGACCTGATAATAAGAACACTTCAGGTTTACCTGGTTCTTACACAGTAGTATTCATAAGCTGTTTGTCTTGTTCATTACTTGTGATTTGGTTTCTTTTATATCACAGGTTAAGGTTAAAGAGGTTTGGATGATTATGAGTGGGATTAAAAAAGAAGAAGCAAAGTTTAGGAATTACTGTTATGGAAATGTATATGCAAAATGTATTTTTGTTATTTATGCCCATTAATAGAGACTCATTGGCTTTGTTATGGCTCTTGGTATGTGTTCCAGTATTTTGGAGTTGTCAATTTACTGCGCATGCCTCAAATGCTTCATTGCATTTGTGGAAACAAATGGGTGGTGTGGGTATTGATGAAGGTGACATCATAGTAAAGTCCATTCATACAGCCATCAACTCCCATTCGGCAGTCTTCAAGGTGCAATAATTTATGGGCAAATTTTTAGCTATTACTATGTAACTCTTCAAGAAGGATTGCAATTTCCAATATTTTGTTTTGGTAAATTTAGTAAAAGCATTGTAAACATTCTTTTGTTTGTTTCTTTATTTGCTGCAAAAAAACTAAAATGTATTCTCAGAGATATGCCTACCAGAGTACATTGAAATAATTATAGTGTCATGCTTCTATTGTTATTGTGATTTCTTATCTTTTAGATACATCTTTCACTAACTTATATTCCATATTTATCTTCATTCTCCTGTGATGTGCCAAGGCACGGTTAAGTTGTTTGAAGATTTGAACACTCATTCTCATTGTCTAATATATTTATTAATAGTATGTTTTTGAAGGTCTTCTGAATCCTGTATAGCCTTATGCTCTTGCAGAGATATGCAGCTGATGTTGGGAAAGCATGGCCTGTGTTGATTGTATGTGGGGGACTGCTACCATTGTTTTTATCAGTGATTTGGCTGGTTATGATTCGCTACTTTGTTGGAGTAATGACATGGGTGACAATTCTGCTTCTCAACATTCTTACTTTTTCTGTAACAATGTTCTTCTACACTAAAGGTCAGGCATCCTTCTAGCCTTATTTCTACAAAAAAGGCATATTCAGGAAACAAGGTGCTTATATTCCATATTAAAAACTACATTGAGAAACAATGGATCATGAAAGGGAATGTGCATATAATATTCATTTTTGAACTTTATTTTCATAAAAAATTCCCTGAATTTATTCCATTATGTGCTACCACATGTCTATACAGTTGAAATGACAGTCATTTATATCGTATAAGAGACTATAATTTTTTATTGAAAATCTCTGTTGAAGTTGTCTTCTGGTTGATCAATTTTGAATAATATAAGGGTATTGATATTTTATTATGATGCTTAATATTTTGTTTCATGGACTCTAATTTGGGGAATCAATTTGTTTATTTCCATTGACACATAATAAGTGGAGTCCAATTGTTTGTGTAGATTGTTCTACCATAAGTTTGTAAACAATTATATTGTATTTCATTTTTAAATGTCATCGTTGAGGATTATCAGTTCCTGTCTTGTCTCTAATTACCGCCCAACATCCATTTTGACATTTATCTTGTGAGTATACCTGTTTGTAGTTTAAGACAGACATCTAAACGAACTTGTTATCTCATAATTGTATTTTAAGAGAGGCGAAACTCTTATTCAACTCAGTCAATAAGCATAATGGATAAAGTTGAAATTTCATGAATTGGGAGCGATGGCTTCTCCTATGGTTTGTGGTGTCTCTTCGAATTAGAATTATGATTCAACATCCTCTATGCTGGCTTTGTTACAGCTCCAATTCTCTTATATTTAGCACATTTTCTATTGCTGCATCGACCACAAGTTCTACACTTGTTACTACAAATGCGATAGCTCATTTGCTTCCTATGCTTCTGCTTGGCCATATTTGCACCTAGTGCCGACTTAATCTCATTGTTTCAATGCTGAGTGGCCTAAAGAATTCTCACCTTAAGTTTTGCTTGGATTGTGGTGGCTTTCTAGGGTCCCTTTCTGGTTGTTCTCTTTCTCCCCTAGGGTTGTCCTAGGTAGTTGCTTCTTCTTGTGGTTCTTTGGTGGATGTCAGAGGATCATTTTTGTAATGTTCCCTATGGATTAATGGCCCAAGGGAGGACGGAATAGCCTATCCAACCCTGTAGGCTACAATCATTCATAAAAAGGGGAAACCCATTATCCAATGTTTTGGGGCAACATTGGCTAAATTTGGGGTAGCTGGGGCAAAAAGCCCAATTTGGTGGCTAGACTTGTAACCCCTCACATTAGATAAAGGAAGAAAGATCCCCATGTGGAATCTATAAATAAAGGAGAGATAGAATCATTTGATCATCATCAATTTGGATTGGAATATGTCTGTTTCTTTTGAGCTGTGTCTCTGAAGGTTTTAAGAACCCTTTTCCCTTGATTGGTTTCGGTGGTGATGATCCCACCCTAGCCAGTCCATACGTTTCTCTGGTTTGTCTGGTACATTACTCTAAGGAATTCTCATCTGGTTTTGACATTCAAGAAAAGAATTTGTGGGCTGTTGGTTTCTGTGGCATGAACTCTTGGCAGCAAAGCATTGGGTGGAATATTGAGTTAGTTTCGAGGCACATGACTCCATTGCCAACCTGATCTGAGCACCGCAGCTTAATTTGGAAGCAGATAGGGTCTGCGAGGTTATTCCTAGGGCAGCAGCCCCTAGCCTAAGTTACAAATGAATTATGTACTGGTTAGGGTTATCCCGTGACAGCATCGTGGGGCCAAGCGGGGGGCTTCACCACCCTAACTGACCGGAACTCGCACTCCCTGTCAAGCAGTTTCCTGTGAAGCATCCGCAGTGGCTTCCCTCTGGACAAGAGTCTAGCACTGCGCTAGAGCTGAAGATGGAACTAACCATGGGAGCCGCCCTGAGGCAGCAAGGGTTCCCACAACAGATTTTAACTGCTGAGAAACAGTTGTTATGGACTAATACTGTGACTGCAAAGGACGGATTAACGTAGGTACGTGTATTGAGACTTGAGAGTGACCAGATACACTGCAGAAAGCTACAGCAAATCAGTCAGCTCAGCTAGAGCATCCCAGGATTAGCAGGACTAAGGGATGTTGCTATTAAAGCTGTTTCTCAGATTACAAGCACCCTGTAACTTAGTTAATGGTTCGGATTTTCGGATTAGGGTATTATCTGTTATAGCAATCCCATATAAACTGCTAATTTTGATATTTTGAGGACTGCCACTGTTTTGATGCCATACACCCAGGTCTACTGGTATAATAGCCCCTGTTAATTTGAAATTAATGTGATTATTGATGTACTGTAAATTCTACTGTTGACGACATTGTTGTGTATTCTATCTCTGGTTGAAATTGAAAGAATTCTGTGAAGATTAGTAGAGTTTTATCTTGTGATTTTTATAGACCTAAGGGTGAAAATCTCCTTGGGATGTTACACTTTTCTTCTCCTATTTTGAGACTATTCTCGTTAGTGGTTTCTCTAGCTTTTTGGTAGATGTCTCTAGGTTTCCTTTCTTGGATCAATTGTGGTCACCAGAGAGGCTCCTTAGTTGGATATTGACATCCATTTTGACTCTGTTAGGGGGAATGGGATTGGTGAGGTTGGCGTGGATGTCTCTCCTTAGGGATGAGTTTCGAAAATAGGGCGATTTGCTTTGGAAATGGATGGAAGTCACTTCCAAATTTGTAGAGGAAAATAATAAATACTTTACAATGGGTTGAAGATATTTATAATTTAAGCAATCCCAAAAGCTATTCAAAATTAAGTTGCATGAAACATGGAAACACATACTTGTTTTGGGAATGGGAACACCTAGAAATGCAACCCCCCCAAATGGGTACATTGGCGTAAACATTATATATCTATGATTCTCTCTCTCTCTCTCTCTCTCTCTATATATATATATATATATATATGTATATGTATATGTATATGTATATGTATATGTACACACACACACCACATATATGTATAGCCAATCTGTGAATTAACTGAAATTAACTGATCATTCTTACTTTTATATATAGGTTTTAAAGTGAATTAGAGGCTAATTTGTCTTTATTTTACATGGGTTAGGTTTTTTTAGATTTCTTATGGGTCTCACGCCCTTAGTTGGTACTTCGGTGTTTATCTATTTCTTCCTATTTTTAGTACTAGTACATGGGTAATTTAGGAGTTTTATGCAATGGAGATCAAACCTCCCCAAAATACTATTGAGGAATTAAAAACCATAAAAATGATACACGGAAAATACCTTTCAACATATTATTTAATCAAAGTGAACCACAACATTGTCCAAAAAGGAAAAATGCCCAAAGTAGTATATTAACTAATAGGGCAAAAATCAAAACGCCGAAATATGTGTTCAGGGATCTAAATTACGATTTTCTGCCCCAGGGTATTCTTGATGGGTTTTGTTTCCTTGTTCAGGTGAATGGGTGCATGCCGTCACTGCATACCTAGGTGTGTCCCAAATATGTTGAACTACTAAAGAGTAGTTATGCATAAATGGTGGTTGACAAGATCGCATAGCCATCCCTTGAAAAAACAATGCAGACTTCTGTAGAAAGGGTTTGTTTGTGGCCCTCTCTCTTGTCAGACTTTATACATACAACAGAAGACAACAATATGCTAAAAAGAGAAATAATGGTGTGATGATTTTATTGCAATGTAAGGTCATAACTCATAAGACATATAGATGTCGGAGATGCATGTTAGGTAGATTACATAACGCCTGGCTTATAACTCCAACATGCCTTGTTAATTTTTTCATATCTTTATTGCATTACATGATATCAACATAACATTATTTCGTAATATAAAGCTATCTATCTTTCTGCAAAACTCCCAAGTGTTAAATATGACGATTATGAAAATTTATTTACTCTGACATCCCCCTTAATCGGTATATCAAACAGTTAATTTCTTGGTCATACTATGCATGTTATCTGGAGCAATCAAACTATAAAAAGTGCTCGCTGTTCACTTACAATTAGTGCGAACAACCGACAAGTAGAGTTGCATTGCATAACATTAACCGAAATGGCTCATGTAGAACAAATAACGTCACCAATATTCTATCTGACCATTGACTCACTAGTGGGACAAGTCAATGTTGGTTGAGGAATTCAACCCCTATACCTTGGACTTTGATTTGTGTTTTCAACTCACCTCTTCCACACATTCATAGCACAGGAAACAGATGTGTTTGTTGTACTTCACGATACAAGCAATGCGTTGCTTCATTGTAGAAGCACTGCCCCACTACATTGTAGAAACCACTATGGTTTCATCTTCCTTGAGGGATTTCTTCCAGTCGTCACTCTTATTAACAACAACAGCTAAAATAAATATGTTGTTTACCTTCTCTTATTGTCCCCGCTTCCTTGTAAAAACCACTTTGCTTTCATCCTCCTTGAGGGTTTTCTTCCAATCATCTTTTCCATCAACAACAATAACTAAACAAGTATGTTGTTTAACTTTTCTTTCTTGCCCTTCTCTTGGTTACTCTTTTGGTTGAGGAAGCTCCTCCAACCACACATCTTCCGAGGTTTTGTAGAACTACTTGGGGCTTTTTCTTCCTTGTTTCTCCAAATTATTGTTTCCTTCTACCTGATTTGGAATATTTCTAACCTCCTCATTGTTGCGTTCTCTATGCATGCCAAATCCTGATGGATGCCCTTCCTCTTGGACCTTCGTGCTCCATGACATGGCTGAATTTTCAGCCTCATAACAACCACCATTATCACTTTTCAGATCTGATTTCTTATTTGAAACAAACTAAAGTCCCTGCACTTTCATCAACTATTATGTCTCCACTGAGCATCACTTTGTCAGTTGTATCTACTAATTGTTGGGATTTATGTTGGTCACAATATTTCTTAGTTTGTAAACATTAGATTCATGCATCGTGCATTTAACTTAGACCTATTTTCTTTAGGAATCAATATATATCCAATAGAGCTAAATCTTTTGGAGTGACTAACTTGAGGCTTATAGCTGGACCAAGCCTATTTGATAGGGACATCCTCCACTACTTTTGTTCGGGATCAATTTTGCATGTATACTACAATGTGTATTGTGCTTCTGCCCAATGCTTATTAGATGCTTCCTTATTCACCATGATGCATCTAGTTGTCTCCACAACTATGCAATTCCTTGGTTAACAATTCCATTTTGTTGGGGAGTGTAAGGAGTGGTAAATTGGGGGAGTGCATTGCTTTTATAGGCGATTAGTTTAGAAAGTATACTAAATTGTGTACTAGGTTCGCCTAGGGTTTGTTTGGTGCTACCTTATTCTCTAGTATGCATTTGGCTGTCTCCACAACTATGCAATTCCTTGTGTCAACAACTCCATTTTGTTGGGGAGTGTAAGGAGTTGTAAATTGTTGTAGAAAGCCATCTTACTTACAAAATCCAACAAACTTATTAGAGCAAAACTCTTCTTCATTATTGATTTGGAGGATCTTGATACAATTACCAAACTTGTTTTTGATAAACACCTTAAAATTTTTGAATTCAACAAAAGCTCTTGATTTTTTCTTAAGAAAATATACCCATATCTTTTTGGAAAGGTCTTTGACAAGCAACAAGAAATATGTGGCTTCACAAATTGAAATTTGAGATTGCCCTAATCGGATTGCAAATACCAATGGACCTCAAGTATTGTCTTTTCCCTCCAAGGTTTGCCTTCATCGAATGCCAACCTTTTGCTTGCTAAGCATTCTTCAAAATATCCTACTACACTTGGATTTTTGGTGAACCGAGCACAATGTCCTTTCATTAGTGAGGAAAGACATTGAAAACTCATATGTCCATTACTTTGATGCCAAAGTGTACTACTATTTCTCGCCATATTGGTCGTTAAATCACACATTTCAGCTTTTTTGTCATCCATTAGCCTATATGGACCTTCCTCCTTCACTATTGATACAATTTCCTTGTTTCTTTTACTAGTCACAAGGCATCTCTCACCCTAGAAGGTGACTTACAAATGTAGACTACATTTTGTGCTTTCACTAAATGAAAGTAATTTTTTTGTTCAAATCCATAATATAGAGAACATTCATAAACATCAACGTTTAAGCTTTCATTGTATTTGAATTTTGAACGTTTCCTTTGTCTTCAATCTAGTATTCTTCTTCATTGCGAAACCACTATGTTTGTTCTAGTTGCGGTTCCCACAAAAATCACCATTATTAGCAATGTGTTGAAAATGTAGTGAGCAAGGTTCTCTGGCTTGTGCCTTAGCTAGTGAAGACCTCGAATTTTCCTCATTAGCTAGACTTTAGTTACGTTGAGTTATTTCCAGTTTACTGGAATAATCACCAAGTTAGCATGCGTAGATTTGGAGTTTCAGTTAAAGAGGATTCTTCATCAGTTTGACTATAGGAGGAGGTGGTAGTTACAAGTTCAGTTAGAGCGAGTTAGTCACCAATGTTGATTGGAGAGAGAAAGGATAACACTCTCAGTTAACTCGTCAATCAGAACTCAAGTTCTAAAATAGCACTGGGCCTCCTTGCATGTTTGAATCGGGTCTATAAAGAGGAGGACGAAGGCACAGGAAATCATTGTTTTGTGCACAAAGGTTTGTGTGACAAGACAAAGCTCATGAGTTTGTGAGAGAGGCTTGATTGTGGAGAGCGCAGGAATTGTGGTCTAAGAAATAGGAGGCACAAGTGTGCTAGGATTTAGGAGCTGGTTGTGCGTAGAGAAGAGGAGCTGGGTTCTAAGAAATGGGAGGTAGGAAGTGTGCAAGGATATAGGGATTTCCCTATAAAATAGGAGCTAATTTGCGCAAGAGAATTAGGGCTGATGTGTGCTAGGAATTAAGGATCTAGTGCGCAAGTATTAAGGAGCCTCTAGTGCGCTAAGATCAAGCAAAAGTGAGTAGGTTTTGCAGAGCAAGTCAAGGAGGTAGTATAGGAAGAATTGTGTGCTAAAGGGTCGAGATCAAGCAGGATATAGGCCAGCCAAGGTCAATTGTAACAATTGAGATTTGCATGAAAAGAAAAACACTTTCTCAAGAGACATAGATTGCTTTGTAATAGACCCAAGTGCTCAAGAACAATCAATAAAATAGCCACATCAAGCAAGAAGGTTTTCCCTGTTGGGTTTCCTAAGAAGAATAAGTATGTTAATTTGTGCACGGGTTTTTATCTGTGTTTTTTATTCCACTGCAAGTTATTAAGAAGCTCTGTATCTTGGTGGAACCTAACTAGATTTTAGTTTTCAGTCTTTCACTAAGTAGTTGCAGAGTTTCATGGAATTTAACATGGTATCAGAGCAAAGATCAGTATAAAGACCAACACCAGATTGACTAGTTAGTGAAAAACATAGATCAAGTAGCAGGCTTGTGCTAGAGTTTTGAATAGTAGAGCAGTTATTTGGATAACAGTATGACATTCCAAGGACTTAGGTCAGAGCATAGTTTAGAGGGAGCCTCGAACTTCTGCTCATAGGAGCGGATATTAGTGGTGTTGGAAGATAATGGGGTGCCTGAATTTATGAAGCAGGGAATAGTACCACCTCAAGATGCCCAACATTTGATGTAGCATAACAAGAATGACGCCAAGGCGAGAAGGATCATACTTGAGGGGTTCAGAGACCATATTATCCCTCATCTCCTTGAGAAGAAGACAACATATGAGATGTTTAAAGCCATCTTAGATCTGTATCAGGGTTCCAGTGATGCCAAGAACCTTGCTCTTAAGGAGAAGCTAAGAAATATCCAGATGAGCAAGAAAGAGCCCATCATCACATCTCTTTCGAAGTTCACTTAGGTCGAGATGAGCTAGGTGGAGTGGGCGTGATTGTAGCAGATAGTGACCTTGTGAGTCTTACGCTTCTAGGACTTCATAAGTCTTGGGAGAATTTTCAGGATGTAGTAAGTGGCAGAGAGAATATTCCCAGTTGGGAAAGTCTTTGGAGTGATTACGTTCAGGAAGAGATCCAGAGAGGGATGAGAGCTGGGAGATCAACTCCAATGGAGGACGAGGAGAACTTTGCCCTGATAGGCAAAGGTAGCAGAGCCAAGGGCAAGAAGGGCCAAGTAAAGGCCAAGTCTAGTCAGAAGGGCAAGAAGAAGGATCTGAGCAAGATCAAGTGCTTCCATTGACATGAGTTCAAACACTATGCCACTAAGTGTTCTAATCGTTAGGAGGAGAAGGCTCATGTCGCTACAACAATTGAGGTAGATGAACTTTCTTCTTAGTTCGAGAAAGATTTCTCATTGACATGGCAAACTCAATAGGCAATAGTGTACGGTATATCGATTCAGGAGCATCCTTCTACATGACCGGGAACAAGGAGTATTTCAACCACCTGAAGGTGAAAGACATGCGGTTTTATATTGAGCTAGGAGATTATTGCAAGCATGCAACTAGGGGAGTTGGTATTGTCAGTTTTGAGAGGGATTTAGATAGCTCTCTTTATCTCAGAGATTTCCTCTATGTTCTAGGCTTGAAGAAGAATCTTGTTTCAGTAGCTACCCTTGAGCACAAGGGTTATGATGTCATCTTCAGCGGAAGTAAGGTTTACCTCAAGCACTTAGCTTTTGGATGCAAGAAGCAAATAGGTGTGAGGATGGTGAATTTGTACTTGCTACAGGTTGAGACATGCACAACCTTTAGCAGCAAGGCAGGAAGTGCGCAGAGTAGAGTTCTGAGGGAGGAGTAGGTTAGAGATCCCAAGAAGGAGTCTTAGTCAATACCATAGTTTGAGTCTTGGATAGTTGGCAAGTGGGCCAACCAATAGGATGATGAGGGGAAGAGACCAGGGCGAGTTGAGGCAACCACTTAGTGAATGACCCCTAGTACAAGGAAAGTTTGAGCTAGGTGGGTAGACGAGTTGTTTAGTGGGGATCAAGAGAGAATTGGATCTCCCAACACCACATTCAGGTAGAGTAAACAACCACGAAGATACATGGGGTTCATGGCACTTATGACTGAGGTGATAGACTCAGATCATAGGAGCATGGTTGGAAGGAATAGGTCTTCAGATTAGATTTCGCAGCAGGAAGCAGGGAAGTCTTCTAGTTTAGAGGGAGCAACTGCAGTAGAGGATAACGTGGTGGTGTCCAAGACAAATCCAAGTGGAAGAGGTTCTTCTAGAAGTACCTTCCTCGCTAAGTGGGAGTGTTGAAAATGTAGCGAGCAAGGTCTTTTGGCTTGTGCCATAGCCAGTGAAGACCTCAAATTGTCCTCATGAGTTAGAGTTCAGTTCAGATGAGTTATTTGCAATTTACTGGAATAATTATCAAGTTAGCATGCGTAGAGTTGGAGCTTCAGTTAAAGAGGAGCCTTCATCAGTTTGACCACCAAACGAGGTGGTAGTTACAAGTTCAGTTAGAGCGAGTTAGTCTCCAGTGTTGATTGGAGAGAGAAAGAGTAACACTCTTAGTTAACTTGTCAATCAGAACTTGAGTTCTAAAATAGGACTAGGCCTCCTTGCATGTTTGAATTAGGTCTATAAAGAGGTGGACGAAGGCATAGTAAATCATTGTTTTGCTCATAAAAGTTTGTGTGACAAGATAGAGGATCACGAGTTTGTGAGAGAGCCTTGATTGTGGAGAGCGAAAGAATTGTGTCCTAAGAGATAAGAGGCACAAGTGCGTTAGGATCTAGGAGTTGGTTGTGCGTAGAGAAGAGGAGCTAGGTCCTAAGAAATAGGAGGCAGGAAGTGCGCAAGGATATAGGGTTTTCCCTATAAAATAGGTGCTGATTTTCCCTAGAGAATGGGGGTTAATGTGCGCTAGGAAATAGGGACCTAGTGCGCAGAGATTAAGCAGGAGTGAGCAGGTTTTGTAGAGCAAGTCAAGGAGGTAGCATAAGAAGAATTGTGTGCTAGAGGGCCGAGTCTACAACGTTGCACGAAGTGGGAACATTTTTTGGAAGCGGGGACGCAAAAGCGTCATTTCCCAAAAATCTAGGAAGCGAAGCGTCTACTTTATATATATTTATATTAAAAAAAGTATCGAAAATACCAAATTAGTTGCAGAAGGCATGAAAACATGCATATTTTTACACAAATCAAGATAGATATGACATCCATTGTACATCGATGATTAATTATTCCAGCATCAACCATCTAGAATCTAGATTCCTCTTCTCTTGTCTAGCCTTTGCCTCTACTTCAATTATGTAGGGATATTAGTCAACATTGCCTAATTTTGATCAAACAATCTAATCCAAGCCTTATAATATGGTAGAGAAAGCTTAACATGCCTGATCAATGATTTTGACTTGAGGTACATAATTGCTAAGGCCATGACAAATTAGTTTAACAATCAACAACACCAACACTGGGGTACATATAGTGCTTGGTGCTCTTGATTAAATGCCAATCACATGTGCTCATAGATGATATAATCCAATGAAACACCACAATCCCATTGATCCTAAAAACTGTTAAGTCTGTTGAATTTTGAATGGGATATGAAATTCTATTTTCTCCATATGAAGTCTGATGAGGTTGGAACCACTCTCAAACATCCCGAGTCATTTCATGGTATTGTTAAAAATTTAAGTAAAAGAATAGAAATGAAAAATAAAGGAGAATGTCACTTTTACTTTAAGAATTTAATATTACCATTAGGGAGCATCAAGGGGCACCTTGGGAGTATTTAGAAAGTGTAGTTCTTCACATAACAACTCGAAATTTCCAAAAAAAAAAAAGTCCTGACCACATACTCTCGAATCCGCTCGTGATCCGTGATGGATACATGCCCAAACCTCCACAGATCCGCACTCGATCCTCTCCAGGTCTGCGGATCAGACAGCAGGAATTACGGATTGGGCCCATGGATCCAATTTTCCAGGAATCTCCAAAAAAGATGGAACCACGAATCTGATTTTCGGATCCGTGGTTCTGCCCAAGGATCGGTGGCGGATTTGTACGGGACGCGGTTCTGCCTCCAGATCCTTTGGGGGAACGGTTCCTGCAACTATGGGGGGACGGTTCCTGCAACTATGGGCCGATATCAAGCAATATCTAGGCCAACCAAGATCAATTGTAACAACTGAGATTTGTGCGAGAAGCAGGACTCTTTCTCAAGAGAGAAGATTGCTTTGTAATAGATCTAAGTGCTCAAGAACAATCAATAAAATAGCCACATCAAGCAAGCATGTTTTCCCTATTTGGTTTCATGAGAAAAATAAGTGCATGCGTTTTATCTCTGTGTTTTTTATTCCACTGCTTATGAGTTGTTAAGAAGCTTTGTATCTTGGTGAAAGTTAACTAGATTTCAGTTTTTAGTGATTCACTAAGTAGTTGCAGAGTTTCAGGGAAATTTAACGATATGACTTGATGCATTGGAATAGGAAAAAACTTATCATTTAACTTACCACCTTTAGCACCCTTTTTGGATGCTATAAAGGTATAACATTCTTGATTGTCATGATTTGCAATATTGGCTTGTTTCTTACTATGATGTGGCCCGTGGTTCTATTGCTTATGCCACAATTTTTTTGACAATCTTTCTTCATTTGGCTAGTTTTTAATGATAAAGGCCCTTTACATCCTTATTTGGTAATCAATTTACTTGTACTCTAAGGCTTACCTCAATCTTTTTGTTTGCCTTGCTATTCCATGCCCTTAAACCATTGTTTTAAGATCTGCCCGACTTGGAACCGACTCGGTCGAGTTGGTCTGAGCCAGAAATTTTTTTTTGCAACCCGGCACAAAAAACGATTCGGCCGGCCGAGTCATGACTGACCTAGACGAGTTATAGCATGACTCGGCCAAGTCAGCCATAACTCGGCCGACTCGGCCGGATCCGCAACTACTCGGCCAGGTTAATCAATGCGGCCAGTAAATCATAAAAACAACGATTTTTAATATTTTTTTTTTTTAAATTTTTAACATTTTGCTGAATGTTGGTGACTCCAAGTTGTTTTAAAAATTGGTTAAGTGCTATTTGGGGTCCATTCCCCTCTGCCAAGCCCTATTTAACCCACTCAAATGCTCTCATTCTCTCACAACCATCTCATGCATTTGAGTGAGAACTTCAGTGACATCTCATGCATTTGAGTGAGAACTTCAGCGAGAGTTTGTGAGTAGTTGTTGAGTTTGTTTTTGGAGCAGCAGTGAGGAGTCTTGGGCAAGCATTGTAGCTAGAGTGAGGAGCTTCTTGGGCAACCATTTGGGGCAGCATTGAGGAGTTGATTTCTTGGAGCAAGATTGAGGAGGCAGTTTGTGCTTGGAGGTATTTTTTTCACTTGTACAAATCTGTTTTTGCTTATTAAATTTTAGGCGCATATCTAGAAATCCTAAAGAGTGTTTTTTGTGAAAGAAATGAACATTGAATCAATGTTTGCTTGTTTTTTTTTTTTTCATTTTCAGATTGTTTGCTTTCATTTCCTACTCAAAAAATGGCACCTAGAGTGAGAGATTCTGCTTGGGCATATGTTGAAATGGTTGATAGTCAAATGCATTGCAAATTTTGCCAAAGGAAAATTAAGGAAGGTCTTGGGGGCATTAATAGGCTAAAACAACACTTGGCGGGGATTAGAGGCCAAATTACTCCATGTACCTCACCGGAAATTGGGGAGATTAGGAAGGAATTGTTAGCCAGCTTTGAGAAGTTTAAAGAAGATAAGGCTAGGCAAAAAGAGTTAGAGCTTGAAATTGGCAGGAAGAGGGAGATACAAAAAATGATGGCTACCAACCCCATTATGATTTTGAGGGTTCTTCCTCTATCCCTCATATTGATGCATCCAACCCTTTCCAATATGTTCCTCCCTCTTTTGGTTTTGTTCAAGATAAGGGAAAGGGTAGAATGAAAAAGGGTGATATGACTATCAAAAGTTATTTCACTCCCTCCTCTCCAACAAATGCACATGGTCCTCAAGTTAGTAAAAGTCAAATGCAGCCCACTTTAGATGACCATTGGAAGAAAGAATTGAGGGAGACTGCTTGTGAGTACATAGCTAGATGGTGGTATGATGCTAATATCCCCTTTAATGCTGCTCGTTCACCATATTATGAGCCTATGTTTGATGCCATACATGCTGTTGGAAAAGGTTTCAAAGGCCCTAATATGCATGAGCTAAGGGGGTTTCGTTTGCAGAAAGAAATTCAATCCATTAATGAGTATTTGCAAGAGTTCAAGAACTCATGGGCGAGAACAAGGTGTACCATCATGTCAGATGGATGGACTGATCAAAGAAACCGTACCATCATAAACTTTCTTGTATTCTGCCCACAGGGAACCATGTTCTTATAATCAGTTGATGCATCTGATAAGGTAAAAGATGGACACTTGTTGTTTCAGCTATTGGATCAGGTTGTTGAGGAGGTGGGGGTGGCTAATGTTGTTCAAATCATCACAGATAATGCCTCTAACTATGTTCTTGTTGGTAAATTGTTAGAGGAAAAACACAAGACCATATTTTGGACCCCATGCGCTGCACATTGCATAGACCTCATGCTTGAGGATATTGGAAAATTAGATTGGGTCAAAAACACCATAGATCATGCCAAAAGCATAACAAAATTTATCTACAATCATACTTAGGTTTTGAGCCTCATGAGGAAACACAATGGGGGCAAGGATATTATTAGGCCTGCCATCACTAGATTTGCTACACATTTTTTGACATTGCAATCTATGCTTTCCCAACATAGAAACTTGCAAAAGATGTTTTCCAGTGATGAATGGAATCAAAGCAATTGGTCTAACAAACCGGAAGGCAAAGAATTGAAAAGGAAAGTCTATGATGAAACTTTTTGGAGAAAGGCAGCAGAGATTGTGAAGCTTGCCGAGCCACTAGTTAAGGTGTTGCGATTGGTGGATGGGGAAAGGTTGGCTATGGGCTTCATTTATGAGGCAACAGATCAAGCAAAGGAGCACATAAAGGCGGTATATAAGGATAGAGTGGCAAAGTATGGGCCCATTATGGCAATCATTGATGAAAGATGGAACAATCAACTCCATCGCCCTATACATGCAGCTGGGTATTTTTTGAACCCAAGGTATCATTATAAAGCTAAGGAGTCAGGAGCTTTGAGGGGTGAGGTCAGAGATGGACTAATTGATTGCATTGATCGCATGATCCCATTGGAGTCTGATCAGCTGGAGATACACCGACAGGCCACAACCTTCAGCGATGCATCAAGTACCTTTGGGAAGAACCTAGCAAAGATTGCAAGAGAAGTAGATGAGCCAGGTAAACAAAAATTTCAATTTTCAAATTCTTAATAGTTTTACTTTT